>JAUMHH010002242.1:0-11514 GCA_032359455.1 Chlamys rubida
TTAACTCATTCACCCCTGAAATTTTATAATGGACTATTCAAACCTTGGAATTGGAAGAGTTCAAATGCGTCTTCAGGGGTGAATGAGTTAACCAGCAGTCTGCCGTTGGCTAGTTTGAACTCTTTCCAAAGCAAAACCAAATTGGAAACTAAATTGCACAATATTCAAAGGAGTGTTGAATGATAAAGTGTCGCCATAGAAACAGTTATATCCCTGTCTCGAGGTATATATTTATTTCTATAGACATCGAAACTGTTGGTACATTATGCAAATGAAATGAGAATAATGTGCCATTCATTTTCATTTCGGCAATTTCGTCCAGGGGGGAAAGTCCAGAAAATTATGGGTTGAGGCAGATAATCCTACCCAGCTGTCTTCTACATGGGAAATAATTGTAGGTATTTTATAACATTTTCCATATGTTGTTGTGTTAGGAAGTTAAAAGCAGACTGTTGGTCAAGGAATATGTTTCAATCTATTTAACGGGCTAGCACAGCAGATCAATATGCTGAAAATTATGGCTGTATGTACTTGATATATAGTCTATTTATGACTCATGGTATAAAAAAAAGTAATTCTCATATATGGGCTATGTGGCTATATATAGCAATTTTCATACATGGTTTATGTTTTGTATATATATGGTAAGTCCGCATACATGGTTCATTTGTGGCTAAATATGGTAGTGCCCATACATGGTCTAAATGTGGCTATATATATGGTAGGTCTTCCTAGATGGTATGTTTGACTTCATGTATTTGTCCAATATTAGTTATCTCTGGGTTCGAAGGGGTCGATCTTGGCGGCTCGGGGTCTATAAAAACCAAAGGGGTCTATGAGCCAGTAGACCCCTCCTAACCCAGAGATAACAAATTTGTCACCCTGACAATCTTTCATTACTTTTTTTCTGCAAAGCTATAAGTCACTTTGTGAGTTTGAGTTGTACTTGACTGCTACCAAAATAGCCCCTACCAGACACCTTTTTCGGCAATATGTCGGACAATACACAACCATCTTTGTAATTAGCAGCCTAGCGGCCCCCTCATTGCCTGTTTCGTTGAATTTGCTGTCAATTAAGTAGGCTATTCTATCCTATGAATGATTGGTACACCTCGAACGCTTGTGTGTGTGTGTGTGTCGGACGCCATCTTTGTTGTTATGAAGAGAGATTCTAGTTTGAGTTATCTCCCCTCACTCATGCTTTTATAGACCCCAGCAGAGCGGGGTCTATAGAAATATAGACCCCGGCAAGATATCCAACCAGAAAGAATGGTACAAATTAGAAGGGTGACAATGGTTCATGTTTGGTTTAAGGCCTGGATTAATAATATCTGGAGTGTAACAAAGATAGGCCTGTATATATTTGGTGGATGAGGTGTTACAAAGATAGGCCTGTATATATATTTGGTGGATGAGGTGTTACAAAGATAGGCCTGTATATATTTGGTGGGTGAGGTGTTACAAAGATAGGCCTGTATATATTTGGTGGATGAGGTGTTACAAAGATAGGCCTGTATATATATTTGGTCGATGAGGTGTTACAAAGATAGGCCTGTATATATATTTGGTGGATGAGGTGTTACAAAGATAGGCCTGTATATACTTGGTGGATGAGGTCATTGATCTTAGTCTAAGTCTAATGAGTACTTATTACTGGAGATGAGGTTTGTATGTGTTTTAGATAGGCCTGTATATAAGAAAGCCTATGAAACCTTTCCTGTATATATAAGGTTGGTGAGGTCTATAGATATTTAGACCCTGTAATGAGATCTTTGTAGATGAGGTATGTATGTGTTTATACGGATAGGCCTGTATATCTGGTAAGGCCTTTCCTGCACATATAAGGTTGGTGAGGTCTATAGATATTTAGACCCTGTAATGAGATCTCTGTAGATGAGGTCTGTATGTGTTTATACGGATATATAGGCCTGTATATCTGGTAAGGCCTGTCCTGCACATATAAGGTTGGTGAGGTCTATGGACTCTTATCCTGTCTATTAAAATCTCTAGATGAGGTCTGTATGTGTTAAGACAGATAGGCTAGTATATATAAGTTAGACTAGCGAGGCCGGACCTGTATATAAAAGTTAGACTAGCGAGGCCGGACCTGTATATGTTAGGTGGTTGAGATCTGTATATCTCAGACTCTAGATGAGGTCTGTATGTGTATAAGGAATGTAATCATCAGGTTGTGGCATCCCAATAGACTCCTCTATATCCTATATCCATGTCAGGTCTCTACAGACTTAGCTCCAACAGATGCCTGAGTGTTGATATACATCTACATACAATTTACATGATGTGATTAGAATGTGATCATTACCACTGGAGAACAGTATGTTAACCTCAGGCCTGGCCCACAGCCCACATCGTGTCTTCTACTTAACCCACACTTCATGTCTCCTTATCCCAAACATAATGTTCAATCCTCAGCCCGACCCTTCGTGCAGAGTTATGCCCCTTTCTCAGTCTTACCTCCACCTTTCTGCCCCTACTACATGCCCGTCACTCAGCCTTTATGTCAATGGTGTGGTTGCTTCTGCCAATCAATGAAGAAAGCAGGCAGGGTTATATTTAACACTTGGTTTAATCCTTCCATCCTAAGGACCTTTCTCCAGGACCCTGCCTCATATGAAAATCTTTCTTCAAGGCACAGTACAGTCCAGCTTAAGGACCTTTCTCCAGGACCTGGCTCTGCCTTGATAACTAATTCAAGGGTCTGATCCCGCTTGGGGAACTGATTCCAGAACCCAGTCCTCAGCAACCTCCAAACCTTTTTCCAGGACTTGACCCAAACTGGGGACCTTTCTTGAGGACCTAACCCTGTCCCAGAACTGTTTTTCCAGACCCAGCCCTGCCTGGAGATCTTTCTCAAAGACCTGACACCCTGCCCAGAAATCTTTCTCTAGAACCCTGTCATGGCCCAGGGGGCCTTTTTTCAAGGCAACGTCTTGCCTCAGAACCTTTTTTTAGGGTCCAGCATTGACTGAGGACCTTTTTCTAGGACCCAGCCCAATCTCTGAACCTTTTTCCAGGACCTAGCCCTACTTGGAAAGTTTTCTCCTTGGTCTGACTCTGACAAAGATTGAGCCAACCAATGAACCGTTTACCCTACTGGCAATGCCATCACATTATATAGTTCATTGTGTTAATATGGTAATATTCAAAAGCACAAAGGTCATGTGTAATAATTATTTATCAAAGGAATGCTACAGTTTCATACATAGGATAAAAGTACAGTAGTGTATGTGTATTATAAAAGATATGGGGCAAAGAAGTAATTCCAATTATAAATTATTATAAAAGATATCAGTGGTACACATCAAACACATCAAGTTTGAAATATCTGAAAAGCTTGTAACATACGAAGTCATTGAACCTAGCTTTTATATGAAATCCATTTCCACATTGTCAGTCCTGTGAGATCCACTAAATTGAATGAATAAATTGATATCCCTTCTTGAACTTTCCTGTCCAAAGGCTCCCCAGATTTATTGATTTCATACTCCTTCTTTACCTTTGATACATAAACAATGGACCAGCTGACCACAACAGACAATGATTTGTGAATTATTATATCAGATTGTCAGCAAGTACCATAGTTCTCTATTCATAATAGAAAATTAGGTCACACATGCCGGACAAAACACTTCAATTACAGCCATAACTAGATTAGTAAACAAACAATAAAGTGATTAGAACGTTAATTCACAAATGTTATACTTACATGGTTTTAAACCCTGGTAGAAAAATCCCAAGTTGTCCAGATCCCAAGTGAGATTCTTCTTAACGTACAGCATGTTGCATTAGATATAACGATTAACAATCCTAATCAAGATTCAACGCTGTTTTTCCGTTAATTGATTAAAAACTACGCTGCTCACAGAGATGGGCTATATAAACAGACTGTATGTTGGGCCGGTGAGATCTATATACTCCAGAGAATGTGATACCGGACCTGCTTCTTCTCCTCGCCAACTCAATTTCTTCAAATACAAAGATCTGTAGAAATATAGTGCATATCCATTCAGCAAAATACAGTATAAATCCATAAAAAAATGGAAATGTCCTCACGAGAAATAAATTGCATGTGCGTCCAGCATGTATACATATACACTTAAGAAAGTTCTCTACAGTTGTAGAAATGGAGATTTTGTCTGGTATACATAAATCAAGCATCCAGCAATTTATATATGAAGTAATTCAAGCGAGTAAAAAAAAAAGTATGAAAATGTGGCTGATGCTCAATTGAAGAACCTTAAATGTCTGCTGGGAATATCTGTTTTGAAAGGTTATGAATCATATCAATCCCAGGCGTCTGTTGCTATGGTATTCAGCGAGAACCTATTCCAAACTTATTGGCAACTTAAGTTGATATTGGTGGTGGGGTATAATGGGAACCCTTGGTTAATTCATCCGTTTGTATACAAAAACCAATACCAGACTTAAGCCAGATGAATTTTAGCCACAAACTGACCATTCGTTTGACCAGTTTCATGTGAATGTTTGACCATCCAATGCAAATGCACATCAACAAACTCCTGTCTTGTAGAAAATGTTAATGGAACTCTTTTGTGATTTTGACAGGTGTTCGTTAGGTCTGTAAGGATGGTTTCTACAGATCAATGGGGCTCCCGAGGGACCCATACACTTAGACAAGTTTATTCTGCTTGTGCCCATTGTAAATAAAGGAACGGTGTGGTCTCAATGTTAAGTAGAAGCAATTAGCAATAAAATTGGTTAATGGAGACGCAGATTACTGAACTCTTCTTGTTTATATATACGGCTCCCCATATATACTTAACTATGTCCGTCTGGTTACCGTTTTTATGTAATTGAACCTTTGGGACTACAGCCATGTTTATCTGTCGACACTAGGTGTGGTATATATCTAAAAACAAATTCAATACTTATTCTACATTTGTATTTGATGAAACTTTTATGCATGTATTTGCCCTTAGAGGAACAATTAAACTATTTTGTAAGTAAATTGAGTGTTTATACCACTGCTTCGTAAATACTCATAGATACTGAGATATTTATAACTAGTGTAAAAGAATGAAGTTCTAGAAATAGGTTTCTAAATATGTTGGCGTCTCTGTGCCCATGCATGGTTTTCATGGCATTAAGTCATTTTAGAAGCTTCAACGAAACTTATAGCGATGTTTAAGGCAGAAGATTAGATGTGTCATTGATATCAAGACCATCTGCATATACAGTATTTTGACTGTTAATAATTTTGGAGCTAAAATAAGCTGTTTTAGAAACAGTAAGATCATTGCCTGAGCATAACTTGGAAGCTGCTAATGGTACAGATATATCTCAACAAAAAATTCTGTACTGATAAAGTTTTGGAAGGCTAGATGTGCCTGTTGCTAGGTATTAACAGAATTCTGTTTACTGTTGTCATGGTGACAGGTATTATACCCGTTTTTCCTGTTTCCAGAGCATACCGTTATGTCAAAAACATTTTAAGATGTCTCAACAAAATTTAGAAGACATTTTAATTACCGTAGCTTACATTCCCAGATGTGACTTCAGCTTTCTACAGCATTCAGTTGTTTTGGAGGTTGTGTTGTCATGGAAACAGAGCCAGTTACACAGAGTTTATATAACAACAGTTGTCTAGATGTACCTGTAACACTACAAATGTCACAACGATCGGATTTTTATACCGTTAGTTATATAGTGCGTGCTATGATGAAAAACAGCTAAATTGATTTGATCTTAGATCGTTCCTTTTCGAATGTTAAATCATTCAAAGATCATGGTTAGAATTTGAAAATTTCAAGTCATATAACCATTATCCTTTAATGACTGTTTCTGAGAAACACTTTGTTGAATTGTTGTCTGTTGCTTCATTATGCATTATATAGAATGTATTTTGAAATATTTAATTTCAAAAGTATGTTAAGGAAACAACAAGCCTTCGATCAATAAGCTAAGGTTCATCAGTTTGGAAATATGTAATATCAAAGTTTTACTTCGTATACACAAACATTGTTTGTAAAACTATGATATTACATTACAAGCCTTCATTAAAAGTTAGAAAATAACAAGCTTTCAAGAAGTGAATCTGCAATGAAATGTTCATCAAAAGTTCAAGTGAGCGCTCTAACAATCCATTTGGATCTGTGTTCCATCTCCCACTTTTGGCCAATCTTTTTTCTCAGGAGGGGGAGGGGGGGGGAGCTTATTGCCGGTAAAATACGGTAATAACACTTGGATTTTTTCAGCTTCTTTTCAAGAACCATGCAATGGGTTGGATTTCAACTAAACCTTGCAGGGACGTCGACTGTCACTAGATAGGTATCCCACTCTTTCAGGGGGCTGATTGGTAGGCAAAAAGGGGAAATTTTTGTGCAGTTTTTAGTAAAAAATCTTTTCTGGTTTCATAACCAACACGGCCAAATAGCATATTGCATGTTGATGTTTCTAGCCAGAAAGAAACAACTTTGTTTTTATCTTTGATAGATATTGGGTAAAGTACCCCAAATGATGTTCATAAAATTAATGAAGCAAAACTATGTAGAAATCTGAAAACTACACTTACATGGTAGTTGTATAGATTTGTGTTAGATTTCACCCCTAGAAAGAGTTTGGCCTAAAACAACATTATCGATAAACATCATATTTGAAGGAGTCTTACAAAAAACAAAAAAAATGAGTTTGCCACCTTATGAGTTTTATTGCTTCAGACATTTTCAGAAATATTCTTATAACATTTTATCAGCTCACATGAGAATCCTATGAGCTATTGCTCTCCGCTTTCATCCATCATCCAAAATCTGTCAGTCTATTTACATTTTAATGTTGAGCTCAAATTCTACTGAAGTGATTCTGCCTAAAGGTCATAAATCTTGTTGTGAGTGTTAAGGCCCCTTGGGCCTCTTAAAGCAGATGTCAAAAACAAAAAAACAACATTTTATTTGATGAAAACTTTGGTCATCCATTAGACTATGTGCTAAAGGCTTTCTGAAATATTGAATGCCTTTAAATAGCATAATTTCACTTCATATGTTAAATAACTAAATGCATGTTAGTTAAAACCTATTTTCAGTGTCTAAGAATTTGTATTGTTATTGAAGTAGCTGGTACACATGCATTAAGGGAGAGGATCATTTAATCAGAGGGTCATGTTGACAATGATTTCTTTGAATAATGAGCAGCCCCTAATATATTGACCATCATCTTTGGTCCTACAGCAAGGCCCCAGGATCTTATTGACCATCGCCTTTGGTCTTACAGCAGGGCCCCACGATCTTATTGACCATCATCTTTGGTTTACAGTAGGGCCCCACGATCTTATTGACCATCATATTTGGTCTTACAGCAGGGCCCAGGGATCTTATTGACCATCGTCTTTGGTCTGACAGCAGGGCCCCAGGATATTATTGACCATCGTCTTTAGTCTTACAGCAGGGCCCAGGGATCTTATTGACCATTGTTTTTAGTCTTACAGCAGGGCCCCAGGATATTATTGA
Source organism: Chlamys rubida (assembly GCA_032359455.1). Taxonomy (NCBI): domain Eukaryota; kingdom Metazoa; phylum Mollusca; class Bivalvia; order Pectinida; family Pectinidae; genus Chlamys; species Chlamys rubida. Next base: position 7,485 of record JAUMHH010002242.1, read on the forward strand.
CCATCATCTTTGGTCTTACAGCAGGGCCCAGGGATCTTATTGACCATCATCTGTGGTTTTACAGTAGGGCCCCACGATCTTATTGATCATCATATTTGGTCTTACAGCAGGGCCCCACGATCTTATTGACCATCATCTTTAGTCTTACAGCAGGGCCCAGGGATCTTATTGACCATCATCTTTAGTCTTACAGCAGGGCCCAGGGATCGTATTGACCATCATCTTTGGTCTTACAGCAGGGCCCTAGGATATTATTGACCATCGTCTTTAGTCTTACAGCAGGGCCGCAGGATCTTATTGACCATCAATTCTGGTCTTACAGAAGGGGATGTTACTGACTATCATCTTTGGTATGAGAGTAGTCTTATTTCCTGCTTAAAGTATGAGCAATAGTCTGAAATGTTTTCCCCTGGTGTCTGGACAAACTAAAAGAACTAGTTTGCTCTGAGCCTTCATCTTTTGGTAATGGTACTTTTGTTTGGTCAAAACACCTAAAATCTAAATTTGAAGGTCAGCAAAATCTGTTGATAATTAATTAATTTCCTGGGCTCTGATTGATCAATGTCCACACGTTAGGTTCCTCAAAATAACTTACTTTATTAGTGCTAAAGACGAACTCTCTAAGAGTTCGAAACATGTCCATCGTAGCTCCGCAATAAAACCACCTTTGGAACGGATCTGACTGTGTTGTGGCCCACTCATTTGATGTAATGTTATATAATAAGTGCATAACAGAATACGTTTCAGAGATATACTATCGCAATTGTTTTTATCAAAATAAAACCTATAATACCAAAAGTACTAAAATGACATGAATATATATATTGAGTCTTCCACACCGATGGCCCTATGCTGCAGTACCTTTAGCTAGCGGAGACATCATTACTAGTCCTGCACTGGATCCGCCGGCGCTGTGACCGTCTATGGTGACGAGGTCAGGGTTGCCATGGAAATAAGCAATGTTGTCCCGTGTCCATTGCAGGGCAGCGATGATGTCCAGCATCCCATAGTTCCCCGGTAGGTCGGCATCACCAGTGGCAAGGAAACCTTCATGAGCAAACCATACAAATGCTTTGAGCGTTTTAAAGTGCATACATAAATATTATATTAAAAGAGCTAAGATGTACATCCGCTTTATATCCCATTGAATTGTTGGATATTAAAGATTTAATTAAGACCTTTGTTGATGTCTGTTTTTAACATACATATCTACAATAATACCGAGCCCGTCGAACATGTATCTCAATGAACTGGTTGTAAACGAAATACCAGTCAAACAATTTCTTGGCCATAACTTTATAAGACTTACATCGCGTAAGGTAAAAGACAAACGTAAGCTACACACACACATGCTTGCACCTGTAACATTTGGTAATTAGTACAGTATGCTACAAGTGAATACCACTGCACAATTCAGCTGTTTCGTCCTTCTAGAACTCGTCAGTGATACTAGGGACTTATTGGAACACAACCCAAATTCGTCATAAGTACCATTAAATACAAGGGCAGTTGCGTAAAATCCCTAAATTATATGACTTTCATAAAATTTACAGGAGAACTGGTAAATTTCAAATAAATAACCTAAACAGGATAACTGTAGCTATCAAGGTTACCGCAAACGTCGTGGACCAAGAAAGCTACCAGCAGTGTCTACCACCTTGTTTCTTGGAAGATGGACGTAACATACATACATGTGATTGTCCCTGCAAAATTTGGTACATGTTGTACTCATTTTTTTAATTCGTTCATATTTTATTGAAGTGGTAAAGAAATAAACCTCAGATCAAACAAGAGTTTTGTTTTTAATGTAAGGATTCAAGATGGCCGCCCTGGCTGCTGATCGACTGATAAGTGTACCCATAAACGTTCAATTGTATCGAAGATAGTCGAATGGCATATCTTGCGAGACATCACTTGAGACTGCAGGAATAGTTCTGGAGACATTTGGAACAGTCCACGTTAGAAGTTCTATAATATACCACGCAAAAGTATAAAATAATGATTGGAACGAAAATCCAATGATTAGCTGAATGTTTACGTCGGTTCTGATAATTGCACTGAAATGGTACATTGTATATATAAATTTTGGATTTCGTGCCAGACAGAATTCATATTAAACAATGGCTGTACTTCAGCACATCAAAGACTAAATGTCACGTTTAAGTCTCGCCGCGTTGTACAATTTACGTAGGCTCAAATCGAAAATAATCAACACCGAGGCAAACGTTCCTAATCGCTTTGTACTCTTGTGACTGAACTCAACTCGACTGGGACTTCAAACGTGTTTGAATATCAAATCACATTTGTAAGACTTTCGACCTAGTGTGTCATGTGTTCAAGTTTCGAACTTACCCAGCGCTCCAATCCGGTAGTTGATTGAAACAACAACAATGTCTTGCGCCGCGAGAGCACTTCCATCAAAGATGGCGCCCATACCCGTGTAATACGAGCCTCCGTGTATAAAGACGAGTACCGGCAGAGGGTGTGCGAAATGATGTCCTTTCTGTAATGAGAACAAGATATATATTATATGCATGGCAGTTTGTGGGAGACCTTGAACAATTGAAATACAGCACATTAGTGGTTTTATTAATATTCTGATAATGGTCTAACGGTTTTGCAAAATGCATCTTATCTAAATAAACAGTTCACTGCCAAATCAGGAAACAGGCAAATTGATGCAAATGATGGTGTTATCCTAACAAGGTTCGTTAAACACAGTCGTATGACATGATCGATGAAGTGAGAAGAGAACACGTTTACTGGAATGTTATGGGATCTACATAAAGTTCAGCAGGGCCGTTAAATGACACGTAATAGGATAAAGCAAACATGTTGTTCATGTAAAATCATCTTCAATACAATCGTAAAATGTAGAGAATAAAAATCAGGTTTGCTGAAGGAAAACGAACATTTGTTTTGATTACAATTATCATACATGCCTGGTTGGATTATTAACGTGTGAATTATACAATTAAGTTTGCTTGTACAAGCATGTTTCTCAGTAAACAATTTATCGAGGAATTGCAGTTGAGTGTATTATAGCTATTTATACATTTCCAAAATAAAAACATGTTAGCTCAAACTGTTTATAAGGCTGAGAAAGTGGTAGATGTGTTTAAGAAATTGCGATTTAATAAGAAAAAAACCAATAACGCAACATTGCCGATTCGGCAAACAAGAAAAAACATTAAATGTACACTACCAGATGAACAACATGTTTTGTTATATAACATGCAGAGGAATTAACAAAGTTTTGAAATGTGTCAGTTAGTACAAAACCACTGACAGAAAAGAACTGTTAACCTTAATAACCGTATTAAATGTTCAACTGGTACACTAAGCATATGTCTTCATCGAATGCGCTTCTTGTCGCATGTTTGCGTCTATGTGTAAGCACGATTTTACGTTAATATCGGTAAAAAAACTGTATACTAGGACATTTTCGCGCTTCGCCGGCAAAATCTATTTTCGCAAAGTTTTGAATTTGCCTTTTAATTACTATTTATATTATGTGTTTTAGTAGGTTCGCTATGTGTAATGTTCGATGATAAATTCCCCTAATTACGGAGGGTGATAAAGGCGAAAATTAAACTGCAGCGAAAATTAACCGGCATACAGTACTTTAAAAAGCTGATACAATATTCTATAAAAAACACAATATCTTATATTTTAAATTGCTTCCTGGATATGTTAAGTCGAGGATGTAATATTGACATTACGCAATCCTGACATCAACTGAGGCCAATTTAAGGAGTGCATTACACAAGTTCTAGTTCAACGGATTGATCAGTGAATAGTACGCGCTGACTTCTGGACATAGGTATACCAACTGTTTTATCACATACCTGTTGAATCTTGTTATAGTAATACAAGCAATTTTCAGACCATGCAATACAACGTTCTGTTTTGGACATGTGCAATACGGAATGCTGTATTTACCTACTAGCCGCAACTACTTTTTATGGGAATCCCCTTGTCATGGCGAACTGAAAAGTTCCCGGTATTTGCAAAAAATATCAAAGTTTAT
>JAUMHH010002253.1:0-11512 GCA_032359455.1 Chlamys rubida
TAAAAACACAACGCGAAGTACCAAAATCACTATATATGGAAGCACCACCCATTCGCCAGGCCTCCCCTCCTGCTACACATGTACGTACGTTATATCTTCGTCAGGATCTGGTAAAGCATATTGAAGGATCTGGACCTGTACTGTGTCTCTCAGGGCCTGATACAGTATATGTATAGTACATTGTGTCATCCCATAGCCTTATACCGTTGCCTGATTCACAATCGTTTCCCAACTAATGTGACGCAGAAGCCCGAATGCAGTTGAGCATCAGTGACATTAAAGACAGAATGATTTATTTGTGTGTGGTTAATCTAGGATAATTCCTGTTCTGCGGTCGACTTATCCACTCAAATTAATTGTTAATGAAGATTAGTCACAAGTAATGCCTGCAGATCGAGTTTCCTTTTTTGTCCTTTCAGGGATGATGGTGCACAGAATTTGAATCTTAAACGAGGCTTTCCATTTCTAATACGTAATGGCATTTTTATTGATTTGCATTTGCTAAGGCGGTATATCGTGATTAAACTGTCGCAAATTGAGTTTAACTGGCGGCGGAGAGCGAAGCCAGTTACAGTGTTAACAGATATTTGCTATTTGCGGCAGAATAATCACGATATACCGACGCAAACCTCAAAACACTGTAGCACTTTGTCTACTTTAAGTCATATTAGCTAAAACTATAAAAAAAAAAAAAAGTTTATTATCGGCTCTATATGTAAAAAATGGCTATGGTCACATATTGATAAATCTATTGGAAAGACTTCAAACATCCCTAGAATTAAAATTACCTATTGTTATCAATGATATTTTCTAGTAATCTCAATCCGTTGAAATTAATGAAATGGCCATAAAAATTAAATAAATATTTCGAATTCGTTTTACATTTATTTTGAATAATGATAATGCATATAATACTTTCCTATTATTACTGAATCCTTTAGCAAGCATTTGTTGGAATGAACGTTTTTTACACAGAAACTTTAACCCGCCCCTATTAAAGATATGTTTGGCTGTTTTGCATCATTGTATGTCTTTGCATATCCTGGACGGTATCATTTTGTGTTGGTAATGGCTTGTCTAAATGGATTTACCGACGAAATCGCTTTACGTCGGCGAAGCCTTGTGTGTAATTTCATTCCAGCGATGAGTTAAATGTATAGGCATATTTCACGGAAGATGTCTGAGCAAACATCTTTGATGTAACACAGTGGCTTGGGTTCACGCTTTACTAGGTCAGCTCTACCGTACATACACTGGTTCCAATTGTTCCTTCACTTTAAGGCAACTAGAACTGGTTTGCGATGATCTATATATTTCCACGTGCTGCATCATCAATATCTGGGTGTACACCAAGAGGGTTATTCCATAAAGTCTGTCACTCGTGTCCCGAATCACATATATATGTATATAATTTTAGCTTTCTAATACAATCCTTTGAGGTACATGTATCCCCCTCAACTAGCAGAAATGTACTCAATGCATTCAAATGTACCATTTACCAGGGAGGATTTCTTTGGTAAAGAAAACAAAAAGAAGTCAGAGACTTGAATCTGGTGCATATGGAAGGTGGTCACTGTACTAGCTTCTGTTTCTTCCAAAATGCCTGTTCAATAGTGCTTTTGTGGGATGAAAGCGTTGCAGTGAGTTAGCTGGATGCCATTCAAACCTTCACGTAGACGCCTTTTCGTGTAGAATCTTTTGACAGGCTTCAGTAATTTGTCTCTTTAAACCTTGGCAGTGACAGTTTTCACTTTCTTGCACGGTATCTGTCACTTTCTATATGTCTTGCAATCACTAGCCTTTCTTGATTTCTCGACACCTATTGCTTGTTATTAATGCGCATCTGGCATTCAAAGTTATAGTCCGTGATGTTATCCCCTGTTAGTAACCTAGATAGTCTTCTTGAGTTGCAAGTACCGTACTTTCACAATATATTTTAGCACATTTCAAACGTTGGGCCTTTTGTTCAGATGTTGTCAATTGGGGGGGATCCATCGGGCAAAAAGCTTCTTTAATTTCAAGCACTTGGTCAGAATGTGATGTGTACTGCCTTCTGAAATGCCAATCATATGAGCTACGCAGTAACAGTATAACGACGATCATCCTTAGTTATTAATTGCAAAGCAGCAATGTTTATTTGTGATGCTCCGAAAAAAAGCCCTGCCTGGCTGTGTGTCCTCTTTGTCGTTAACTTTACCATTCTGGAATTTGTACAAAAACCTAAAACAGTTCTCAGTGTGACGACAGAGGTTCGTTTTATACTAACTCTGCATATATTTTTTTAGGCGGTATCATATAAGCTCGTTTCATCCTTCATTTTAGTATTGAAAAGTAGCTACTAGTCACGAGTGCACACAATTCAGCAAATAATTTCTTGTTCAATTCTGGTCGGATAATGTCGGAATTTTGCACGTGCATTGTTCTTTAAATGCTTTTACAGTCTGCCAAGGCGCTTAACTATTTATCGCCGGTGGTTTGAACGGGAGAAGTGAGGTGACCTATTAGATAGAATGACACTCATGAGCCAAAGTTGAAAGCAGAGGAACAACACCAACAATAACGAAAACATGACTCCGACATCATTTATTTATACACTCGTAATTGATCTTCAAAAGTACATTTACACATTTAAGAATTATTATAACAAAATCTAAGCCAAATCTGATATGCAGATAGGCCCAGTTGACAAAACGTTTTCTTGTGGGCAGGCTTAAATTTACACTAAAGACATTTAACTGTCGTTGTATATGGAAGCTGTTCAAACCAATTAAAAGCATATCTCACATTCGGTTCTATTATCGTTTTTAATGGACTTATTTCCCTAAAACCGTATTGATAGGTCAACATGTATACAGTGTACTGTTTACAGCGGTTGTCCGGTCATTTGTGACTGAATGGAATATTATGCTGCTGTGTCCAGATTGACATTTTCATTGAGATCGTGCTATTGAGCTACCTTTGGTTGGACAAGGTTTATGTGACCTTAGGTGTTTCGGGTACTTCAAACATATAAAAAAACAAACATCATAATGGACCACTAGAAGAAAGCAACCTTTTGGCCGACTTGTGATATAATCTTTTTTCTCTTGGATCTAAGGCCAAACAAATATATCAAAATATAGATAATGCTTTTCTGGTATTGTTGCGCTGGCTACAATACTGGGTGTGACTTCCACAACCTTTATATCTAGTAATTTCCCTCTTAGGTACCATTATCCCTTTAACATGAAAATGTTTTGTAAAAACCGATTGAAAAGACCGCGTTACGTAGCACTGTGACTTTTGTACAAATCTACACCATATTCGATTTCATTGTCCAGCACGATTCGTTCAGGTCCATTGTAATTGGAAATTGGAGATACATTGACTGTTACACAGGATTATATAAGTGTCACAGATACAAATAAATTGCAAATTAAACTGAATGTTATGCCAATAACATTGGTTGGAAAGTTTCCGATAAAAACTTCAGAACTTTTTTGTTCGTATCCTAATGGAATAATTGTGTAAGTGCTACATTTTTACAAAAAACGTCTGGCTTCCAACTGATGATACATGTATATGTAAATGTAGAATCTCTCTAAAAACTGTTCATCCAACGCAAAAATAGATTCAGCAGACAGCTTTATAATTGAAAGATATTACGGTGCTCACAATCATATCAAAAGCAATTACTAAAGTATAACAATGATTTTTTTACTTTGAAACGCCTATGTCTCGAGACAAATTCGCTTCATTTTAGTAATAATCAATGCTGACCAACTGATTCTTCTATATGGGGTATCCGCTGATACAGCATCATCGCAAGACAACAGAATGCGACGCACAACTGACCTTCTACGTGTACAACCTAGTGTGCCATTACTAGAAGGGGACATCAACAACATCCTTTATGGTTTGGTTTTGCATACTAAATTAAACCGTCTTTATTGTACAGAGGTCGGTCAAAGTCACGAATTTATTCGGTTAAATTACTAGTGAAAATGTGTATTACACGTGAAATGATTACATTTTCGACAATATACATTTTATGAATATGCTTTTTAACATATTGTTACACCAAAAGGCTGAATATGTAATTATTAACGGTTTAATAAAAATGATGACCAAATCGTTTTTACATTGGCGAAAACAACCATCGGTTAGTAAATAGGAACACTTAATATCTGGATACAGTGTAACCTGTTTTACTAAGTCAGCTCTATAGTACATGATGGTTCCTAAGTGGTTGATTTAAATTGTTCCTATACCCTCGCACTAGATTAGCAACGATCTGCATCATCAATATCTCGGGATACCACAGAAGAAAATCAGAAAACAGAGGAACAATACTCAAATTATTATGAATAACGATGAAGGTAATGTTGTGATCGAGATTTAATTTTACTTCTACTCTGGACAGCCATATAAAAATACCTTGATAAATCAGACACATTCAAAGGTTTGTGCTGATAATTCCAGTGTTAATGCTCACGTATGAATATCATGAACTTATTCACCAGAAATCGATCTTGAATACTTAGTTTTTAAATTCAAAATTTGGCCATACCTATTTGTGAGGAAATATGAGGTTGTCGATCTCCCATATTGCTTCACATTCTTATGAAATAAAGGATTTTCATCATATTAGCTTTATTTACAAAAAAACTTCTGAAGAGGCTTAAATATCCGCTGAAAATATATTACTGACACCATGTTACAGTAACAATAAAACAAAAATAGCAGTTATCTCGCTTTCAGTTATGTTGCCTATCATGATTTACCTATTTAACCAGAACTTCATTAATAACATGAGTTTTCATAGCGGTGATTGCAATTAACAGACGAAAGGTTGGGTGTCTATGCTACCGTACTTAGGCGAGATGGCACTTTTCACTGATCTTGATATGACCTGCCGTCTATTGACAATGGTTTTGTGCTGGCTTAGTTGCTGCGGTGAAGTAATACTATTAACAAACAAACACAACTATGATTCAAAGCACCATATAAAAGTCAATAATATTTTGTTGATTTGTGTTAAAATAGTTCCCCTTGGATCTAAAGGCAAAAAGATATCAAAGTAAATGGATATGCGGGTTTAGTATCATGTGCGTCATCTTTCCCTTTCATGTTGCGTTGCCTACAATACTGAATGTGACTTGAACAACTTTTATATCTAGTAATTCCTCGCTTGTGCATTATTATTCCTGTTATAATAGTTTATAAAGACGGATGGGAAATACTGTGTGACAGTAGGTGAATATTGTTTGTACCAATCTACATCTAATTCGATTTAATTGTCCAGTGCGACTCGTTCAAGTACATGGTAATCGTAAAATGGAGCTACCATGTCTGTTTCTCGGGAATATATTACTGACAGATACAACCAAATAACAAATTAAAATGACTGTAATAAAATTAACTTTGGTTGTGAAATTCAATAAACGTTTTTGGAACGTTTTCGTCTGTACTCCTATGAAATAATTGTATAAGTGCTACCTTGCTGCAAGGAGCCATTGGCTTTAAATGGATAATATGTACGTAACTGTGGAATAATTCTGAAACTCCTTTTGATCGAATAGACTCCTTTTGATCGAATAGCCAGTTTTAAAATAAAAAGATTATACAGTGCTCACTGATCATATTTAGAGCCATGACTACAATATTAACAATGAAACATTTAACTTTGAAATGCCTATGTCTCAAACCAGTTTTGCTAGGAATACGTTATCCGGTGATACGGCATCAGCACAAGACTTCATGATAAAATCTTACGCAATGCTGACTTTACACACTGTACAACTTATTGTTTCATTTTGATAAGGGGAATTATACTACCGCCTTCATGGTTTTGTCTACCACAGATACATTTAACCTTCTTAGTTGTTCAGAAGTCGTCAAAGAGCAAGGTTGTAATTTGTTTTATCATCAATGCCGTGTGATTATGTATTGAATGGAAACTGAAGGGTTTGGTTTGGGTTGTTTGTGTTTTACGTCCTATTAACAACAATGGTCATTTAAGGACGTGCCAGGTTCCGGTGGTGGAGGAAAGCAGAGTTCCCGGAGAAAAACCCACCGACCTATGGCCAGTACCTGGCGACTGCCCGACGTAGGTCTCGAATCCGCGAACCATTGGTGGAGGGCTAGTGGTACATCAGGTACATGTAGCAGAATGCCAGACGCCTTAACCACTTGGCCACCGCGGCCCCTAAAACTAAAGAAAGTTCTGTATTGTTTAATATATAAAATACTGCAATATTTCAAGGACGTACATGCAAATATAATCATTCCATGTCTACATGTATCCAATCAAACAAAGTAGTATGAACACAGTGTCACTGTATAGATAACATAGGTGGAATAAATGTCAATTGTATTTTTAACGATATTACTGTATAGATAACCTAAACTATGTATTGCAGTTCTATTTGATCTTATTAATCTTGTTACACCTCCCAATAATACTTTCTGTCCGGGTGCAGATAAAATGACTAGAATAAATGGTGTTGTGATAAATACCTGATAGGGGCTTATCGGTAACATCTTACTAAGCACATCTTGTTTGACAAAACAAGAGGAGGTAACCCAGTCAAAATGACAGCCTGCCTTGTTGTCAAGCATGACGGTAATTTTTTAAATTGCAGCAAACATTACGCTGCTACATGTACTTATCGTCAATTTTTGTACATTACCATTTTTCTAATTTACTTTAAAGATGTTTATAAACAGAAATGTTTCCTTTGATAATCACTTATATTTCAGTCATATGATTAACGAATATCTTTCAGTTTTTAGTTTTCTGCAATACTCGTGAATTATGTAATACTAAGGTTCAACACACACGAGCATTTGTTCAAAACTCAATATTCATCTTACGTCTAAATGTTAGCTTCAGTTCATTATCTCATCGTCTACATGGAATACAGCTTAATCCCGCTCATACTAGCCAAAGCGAAACAATAAGCAGATGTTAGTTGACTGATTAAATCCGTTCTAGTATTGCACATTAATTGTACAATTTTGTAGGATTGGCCTAGCATTCTAAAAGTTCATTGTCTCTCAGTCACCAGCGAAATACAGTCGGCGTCATTTATCTGTTTCTAAAATAGGCCTAGTGTGTTGCCCGTGATTTAGTGTTATTCACCTTAGATTAAGGTTAAATAGGCCTCCTGATCTTTTCCGAAAGTCAACGTCCTTTTCAAATGCCATTTAATCATACAAAAACACTACAGCCCTTGGGCTTAAACTTTGATATATATGTAGATGTTTCATTGTGGCTAAACATACATGTAGGAGGTATAAATAATTGGCATTCGAAGCAAAATGCCGAAGCCTTACGGCACGAAGACAAGGTGCTAGGTTTTACTGAAAAACGGAAATGTATTCTTTTGAAATAAATCGTGACATATGTTATACAGTTCATTCTTGCCATATTGAATATTGTAGGATTAATTTGGTTTATTAGGTGTTTGCTTCCTATAAACAACTTAAGAGATATGGTGATGTATTTGCTTCTTGCTTTCCCTATAGTTTCGGGGGAAAACCTGGCCTTCTGTATCCCACTGTATGTCGCAAAAGGTGGCTAAGGTGGGACCCTGCATAATCGGGGATTTCTTCTGTGTCTTCTGTTAAGAGAGCATTGAAGAAACCAAAACTGATCAGATGCTCCATTTGCAATATATGGATCGATATATTATCTCTCTAAGTTCTTTCCACCATTTAGTTCAAACGCCTTCCTTAACAACACTTCACTTCTCTGCCTTGGTGTTGAACGTTTGCCAAAAATGAGAGAGGCTGCGGGCTATGGCTTCCTTTCAGGACGAATTGAAGTATTTTAAAATGGTATTTAAGCAAATAGCAAATATGTGTCTAACGCGATAGCGCGGATCTGATGCAAAATATGGATTGCTACTTCATTAAACTAAAATGCCTAAGACACACAGCACAGTATTTGGTGTATTGATATCCCCTTATCATTATTTGCTTGCCTGCCTTTTCCCCCGTGATACATTAGTCAGGTTTAGTTGAAGGAGCTGGTTCCCGTATGACAGTGCTGATATCGCTAACGTTAACTTAATTAACTTGCTCGACATCAGGGTATGCATATTTGAGGAATATAGTTTTCCTTTACTGAAATCAATTAAATTCTCCAATCAACTATGACTTTGCTCAATCAAAATGAAAAGCTGTCGGTTTGACTCAAATAGAGAATTTTTCAGACTTATGCGAAACTTCATGAGGTGTAGTATGTCATTTATATATATATTAAAGGTACATGTATTCAAAGAGTATAAGACTCTTTCATGCTCAGGGGTGTGTAGGATAGGGAAATTCCACCCGAGGGGTTTTCAAATTTGGTAAAATCAGAGGCTTTGCCGAGAGTTTTGCCAAATTTGAAAATCCCGAGGGTGGAATTTCCCTATTCAACCCTTGGGCAAGAAAGAGTATTTTTCTCTCATTCCAACCTCCAGAAAACCCTCCGAACCATGAAAATGCATTTGGACTGGCCACTATTTTGAAAATATAAATTCCCCCCTGAGATTTTCAGACGAAAACGAATCAGCCAGCCTGATTAAGCATATCCTATATTGGCAAACAGAGTTTGCGCAGGAAAACTAATCACATCTTTCTTACGTGTACGGTAAATATATCGTAAAAGGTTTTTAATTTCATCACGTCGCCTTTTCCGCTTTGCAGCATCGGAGAGTTCCAAATTTGTGACGTCACGTTATTGTCGAGCCATTGTGACATCACGTCACGTGAAATGGGGTGTTAGATAGAAATGTCCTACACCCTTCTCTTACACACATGGAAATTAGAGAAAAAGGCATTGATATATGTAAGTCGACATAACTTGTGCCTAATCCTGTGCGTAATAATTTAGTTGATTAATATTTACTTCATTCATTTCCGTCTCGTTGCGCTCCGCGATAACCATCGTATCATTCTTTCATTTTATGATGGTTTAAGGGATCATTTAATAAATCTGAATCAATACATATTCACTTATTATTAATAACTTGAATTTATAGACGACACATGTACATAATGTGTGATAAAATGATTATAAGTTAAAGAACAAAAACACCATATTTGTTTGTCTATATTTTCGATCACACTTTTAGATAAGCCAAATCCCACAACCTTGCTCAGCACCAAGTCCCAAAGCGAGATTTTGCCAACTAAGGTGTTTTGAAACGAGAGTCGATGGAGAAAGAAGAGAACAAAATATCCCAAATGTTGCAATGAACTTAGCAAATTATTACATGTATGGTTGCTTTTGTGTCACCCATTAGAAGACTCAACATCAGATTAAACATTCTTGCAATCGTTAATGTATTATCCATACGGTAACTTAGGACACCGCCATATGGGATCAGCAGATCAACTGTTGTACATTCAATGTCCCCATAGCAGAAAGCAGGTTAAAAACAACTCTGCAGGGCTACATTTTAAGTCGCCACTAACGAAACAATGATACCATGCACGCCTCAGTTGTTAAAAGGTTGGTGAAAGTTAACCTGTGGTAGGGGGGATTGACAATCCAAATACAATAAAATTAGGAATATCTGTTATCATTCCCATGGCATGTACATTATTGTATTAGGACAAAGAAAATAGATGTTTTTTGAGAATTTATTTTGTTATGAATTCTCTTTCTTCCTTTAAGCAACTACAAATATTTGAAATTTTCACTTACCGCTGGTTAAAGTTAACGAACCCTTTGAACAACCGGGCCTAAAGCAGGTCTATTTCCCCCCGAACTGCTGGGTTATATATCAAGAAAGATAAAAACTATAAAAATCATACCTGAAACAAGCAATATACGGTTAGGTAAATACTTACATCATTCGCCTCTTGAGCTATCACAAGGAGGCAAGCACACCAACATACCCTACCTCCAGCAAACATACACACGTACACGCTTGCACAACATACACGGAGGCACGTCTTTAAATGACCTTATATGTAAATAGGACGCTAAAAAAAACCCGCTTGAGCTTAGTAAACAGTGTTCGTACAAATTAGCGTATACGCTGTGACATAAGGTTCGGCTGACTGCTACATGCTTCAAAAATGGCGCCGTGCTGCTGCTAAGTTGCCTAACCCTTCAGCGAGAATGTGTTACAATATTTATATACATATAGTACGTACACCGCATGTTTTCAAAACTAAACGCTAAACACCAAGTACAGAAAAGTACTACAAAAAACAAACATCAATAAAATTGTTAATAGGCTCAATTTTTCTTTTCAGTGAGGTAAATTACGACGGCTTTGCTCTAAAACATCAAATGTGTCAATACCGAAACGACCAGAATTAATGAAAGGAAAATATTTGGATGATCACTCAAATTATTTAGCGATGAACATATAATTATCAAACGAGCGATGGTAGTGTGTTCAGTTTGTGTTTACTTAAATTGCTGAAACATCTTTATGGAGTCATTGGAACAATATTTGCTTAGCTTCCATAGACCGCCGTTGGCAATAAAATTAGTCTTTATCGAGCACTGCTCACGCAATGTTCATTGGCTTCCTTATACGCCGTCAAAATACAATTAGTCCACAAACATTCCGAGTAAAAGAAACACAATTTCTCATTTGCAATTACTAAAATAAATGTTACAAATGAGTTTGAAAGAAATCTTCTTAATATTAATAATCTACAATTACATTTGTACATAGTGAAACATGTAGGAGAAATTATGCAAGAAGATACGAGTGCTTATTTATCTGATGGATCAGATGAATGATACTACTGTCCAATCAAACACTACTGATATAAGTATACTAAAATATTCAAATTTTATAAAGACTGAAATCTCAATATATGATTAATGAAATTCTTTGTGTTTGGTTGCTTCTTTGATTAGAAATTGGAATACACAAAAAGGGTTGACAACAAAATGTCGCTAGACCGAAGCCCGGGGGGTAGGCAACAGGAACCATCATTAACGGATGAGGTCAAGTTGATACTTGGTTTCGTGTTTCAAGCTGCTTCCGCTTTTATATCTTCACGGGGCTCTTCCTCATCTTCTCAGTCTTATCGAGAATGGGAAAAGAGAATAAAGTTAATGATTTTGCACTAACGGCAAGGAACACGAGGATACTATACCTTGAAGCAGATTTCACCAGTTCGAAACGTTTTTCTGTTATGGTGGGAAGGTGCGAATATTTTTCTTCTTGATATATTATATGTAAAATAAATGGGACAAACAGTTGATAAAAAGAAACATTGTAACTCTGATAGTATATTCCTTGTCCTCGGGGGCCTTTGGCCGATATCTGGACTCTCGGGCATGATATCAAGACAGTAATATATATGTATAATTATCTCTATAATTTGTGTAGCCGGGTTCAGGGTACTACACAGATAATTTCGTATACATCACGGAGGCAAAGTTCCATTTATACAATCGTTTTATTGGAGTCGAAAGACCCTGCAATAGCACAAAATAAAACATAAGCACATGTACAATACATAAAATATCTACATTATACAATGGACATCATATTGACTTTACATAAAA
>JAUMHH010002264.1:0-11511 GCA_032359455.1 Chlamys rubida
GTACTGGGGAGGAGTTAGTATCTCTATAGTACTGGGGAGGAGTTAGTATCTCTATAGTACTGGGGAGGAGTTAGTATATCTCTATAGTACTGGGGAGGAGTTAGTATATCTCTATAGTACTGGGGAGGAGTTAGTATCTCTATAGTACTGGGGAGGAGTTAGTATTTCTATAGTACTGGGGAGGGGATATTTTCTGTTGAGTAATGGGTTACAGGGGTTGTTATCAATCTATAATGCTACAGAGGATTTATTTCCTGTCTGTAATTTACTTAGGGTGGGTATTTGTAATTTACTTAGGGTGGGTATTTGTAATTTACTTAGGGTGGGTATTTGCCTATCTAGAATTAAGTTATTGTCTATCTAGAGGATTGCAGACTGAGGAGTCTTTTTGTTTCTATGGGAGAATACTGGGTAGACAGTTGTTTCGTTTTGATATTAGGACAGATGTTTAAGCTACAGGCCATTGTCAACTTCAGTTACCAGTTGACACTACAATAACTAGTTGACAATATTTGAAGAACACTGGTAAAATAAAAAAAAAATCTTGCAGTTGTTTTTGAAATTCATTTGGGTCCAATTTTACTCTACTAAACGTGTTAAATGGAGCATTTTATTTGTACCCGTGTGTGTCGAGCCTGCCTTCACTGTCAGATGTACTGTTAGAAGTTTTATGTGATTCTCTATACCGATCTTTACTGTTCTATTATTGATTTTCGAAAGTGCTCTGCATGTAAATTTGTTAATTAGAATTTACTAATAGAAAGTGGATTTTAAATGCTAATATTTGTGGTTTTTAGAGCAATAATTATGAAGTTAGTACAAGTAGAAATATGTATTTTCCAATCAGTTATTGCAATTTACAGTAAATGTGTATTTTATGTAAATCGGATCTGATTACGGTAAGTCAAGAATTAAAAAATATAGAAGTCCACAGAATGTTTTAAAATCATTTATTTCACTTCAAAGGATCGGGATGGCCCTTAATGGGTTGTATATCATTCTGGGACAACCTGTGTGAGGGAAAACATCTGTCGGTCCTTTGGGATCCCTCCCCTTCCAAAGTGTCTGCCCCTTGGGGGCCGAAGCTCTCAGTAAAGTGTCTTATAATTATCCGGTTAATTTTTGCGTTAACTCACACCTAATTGTCGTATGTGCCAGTTTGTGACTTAATTTAAAAGTGTGACCACCATTTCATCCCTTAAAAGATCTGAAGTGGTCGCTCCCTTGTAAAAATATGTGGTTAGTGATAGGGGTGTTTGCCTTTAAGGAATATGATTCCTTTGAAATATTTTCAAACAAAAAATTGTAAATGTCTAATCCTGTCATCCCTTGATTCTCATGTGGACTGGGCCACATGTCAGAATTGGGACCGACTAAAAGACTTAAATTAAAATATTTTGCCAGAGCTTTAGTATTACAAAACATAACAGTGATACAGTATATTGTCTGTATTTTCTAGTAGACTGAGACTAATTGCAATGTTTCTTTGAAAAGAAGATTTGGTTGGTTCCAAGGGGAAAATTGGATATTTGTGAATGGAGTAAGTTTGCAGAGGACAGAAGATTATGAATTTATTTTGTTTATTGGATATTGGACAAATTATGGATCTGCTTTATCTTGTAAGTGTTTGTCAACAAATGTGCGGCTGGATTGTCATGTAAAGTCATTATGTCAAATAACATTTTATTGATGTTCATTTCTTTATAGATAATGGTACAGCAAGTGGCATGGTAGAAAAAGTTGTTTATTTTACACGTACCTTATGATGTTTATAAATTCAAAATGAGCATTGTATTTGTTTGATTGCAAAATTTATTTAGCTAAACAAATCATGTGAACATTTATATTTATCATTTTATTCAAGAAATTATGATATTATGAAAAAGAAAAAAATGAATGTTTTCTTTTAAAACAAAAAATTACATTATGAAAGAAAAATTATCATTTTATATATAACATTTTATATATATAGTAAGTCCTCAGTATAATGCTGTTTCCTTTGACACTTTGCTTACAGACAATATATTCAAATCAAAACTGTTTTCCTTTTTATTTAACATTTCATTAAAATGCATCCCTTGCCATATTGCCAACCAAACCACTTTTTAATGCAAAAATTTTGCTGGAAAAACAGTGGTGTTATAACAAGTTTGTACTGTAGATCTTGAGATATAAAAAAAGAATTGACTTAACCCTTTCACCCCTCAGTAACTTAAGTAGACTCTACCTTACATTCATCTGGGTGAGTCCATTATGATCTACAATGGTGAAAAGGTTAAATGATTTATTTCTTGGTGAAGTGTATAACACAGTAATTTTAATTTTCAGATAAATCTTTTCAAAATTAAATTAAAGATGCAAAAATACTAACGTTGTTTTTGTAAGTGGTTATAATTTTGAATTCAAGGACACACGTGCAATATAAATATTAAACGAAACGAAAACAAAAATCAGAAATAATTTCAGCGTTTATAATGTTCTAGCCGTTTTGTATAGACATGTTACAGGAAATCAGTATAATGGACATGTTGGGAAACTTTATATCATAAGCCAGCTCAATATTTTAGGGATTCTTTAACTAATTCACCCCTGAAGACACATTTTAACTCTTCCAATTCAAAGGTTGGAATAGTGTATTATGAAACTTCAGGGGTGAATGAATTAATAGCAAAATGTAAATTTATGTATTAAAATTGCAAATTGTGTACTTAATGTGATCTATAAACACAGACAGATGGTGACGGCTGGTCTGTACAGATCACTGACCCATTCAATGTATCTAGGTAGTCAAACGGTGCATCTGTTTGTGCATCTCTCCGTCCGTTGGTTGTAAAAGGCTTATACACAAGATATATCTAACAAACTCAACAGGTTCGGTTTTTCTTTACACCATTATATTTTGAAATCTTGTTCTAGACCTATAAGATTAAATTTTGGTGGTCATTGGTCAAGATTGAAGGGTCAAAGGTCACACAGTTTCTTTGGTGTGTGTGTATTTAACTGTTATAGTTATATTGTCCACAGTGACCATAAGTAGGGAAATAATTAACATATGGTTGATTGTTACATTAACCCTTTCACCACTATAGACCATTATGAATGGACTCATCCAGATCAATGCATGGTAGAGTCTACTAAAGTTACATGGGAATAAAAGGGTTTTAAGTAGTATATGGGACTAATGATGACTTGTGTAACAGGAGAAGAAAAATGCTCGGCCAGACCAGGATTTGAACCTCAGGACGCTCCGAACTCTAGACATACTCTCTAACCAATTACGCTACCTGGTCACTGGCAATCGACTCTGTCCAGTTCTGAGCTAGATCTACACCTGTATAGGGTTGACAGTAACCATTAACTGGGAGCTAACAGTTTGCATACGGTCAACAGTGACCATGAATAGGGTGCTAGTAATTTTAGTATGATCGCCATGGCCATGCAATGACCATGAGTTGGATACAATCTGAGAGCTGTAGACAGTGATTGCTTGAGATAATGCTTTTATAAATTTGACATAAAACCTTGGCAAAGTCTATATGCACCGACATCTACAGTACAATAGGTAGAGTTTCAGGAAAAAGCATTTTGTGTGCAGCCCAATCTCTTGTAATGTTTAAGATTTCATGATGTTCCTCCTAATATTAGGTTCTGATGCTGGTGGGAGATTTCAGAATATTTGTATTATGAAGACAATTCTTTTGATTATGTAAGATGACTAGATTAAGGAATTGCCCCTAGCTCATCAGGTTGTCATGGTGACCAGCCCTGACATCTTGTGAAGGAGACTGATTTAATGAATATTCATGATGGTCATACATTCATGTATAGCGTGTCTATAGTCATCAGTGTCTATAGGCCTAAAAAACTAATCTGGTTGCCTCATGAATATTCATCATAGAGTATTTTCGATGGTCAAATATTCTTGTCAGTTTGTCTATACTAGTCTTGAGTTGTTGGAAGGGCTGATAGCACTTGTCTGGTTTAGCTTGAACTTCCATCTCTGGGCTCAGTGAGAATCTGAGTTTAACACCTTATAGTGTAGTCTGAGATGACCCTTCATGAATATAACCATTGTGGACATTTGAGGAAATGGTCTGGATGTCCAGGCTAAATGATGGCTGCTTCAGAGGTATCAGTATTTTGCTTCAGTACCAATTTCACATGTAACTGCAGACAACTTTTAAACCTCTCACAGGTTCTATTGGCATTGAGACTTTTGGTTTGCACTCTGTCCGTCCGAGTCTGTGTGTCACTATGTAAGGACCATATCTTATGCTGTCACCTGTAATTTAAAAAAAAAATGCATAAGACTACCTCATGGGATGACCAAGTGTCGCTTTGTGAAGTCAGGTCTCAATAATATTCAGAGTTATGGCCCTTTATCACACACTGTACCTTCTAAACGTTTATCAGACTCTCATATTCAATGATATTCAGAGTTATGGCCCTTTATCATACACTATACCTTCTAAACGTTTATCAGACTCTCATATTCAATAATACTCAGAGTTATGGCCCTTTATCATACACTATACCTTCTAAGCGTTCATCACTCTCATATTCAATAATATTCAGAGTTATGGCCCTTTATCATGCACTGTACCTTCTAAACATTCATCAGACTCTCATATTCAATAATACTCAAGAGTTATTGCCCTTTATCACACACTATACCTTCTAAACGTTCATCAGATTATCATATTCAATAATATTCAGAGTTATGGCCCCTTGTCTCCCACTTTACCTTCTAAACGTTCATCCGACTCTGGGAGAAGTCAGACTTATCAGACTTGATGAGGTTTCATCAGACTCCGGGAAAGTCCACATAAATTGATCCGTCTGTCTACGGCTATTTAATAATCACTGGGTAAGAAATGTGTGAAAGTAAAACTAAGAGGAGAGCACTGGAAACTAGGGAGAAATAATTGTTATATATCACCTCAACATGATGTATTGATAAATGATAATTCTATGTTAACTACAGACATAATGCATTTATACCTCGGAGACTGAATGGCAGACATTGTGTATGTTACATGTACTAAATTTACTGTAAGATATATATATTATGTATGTACTGTACCACAGATACTGATTAACAGATGGTTAATACTGTCACGGTCACTTAGTTAACGCATTGACCCCTTCATAATGAACAATTCACCCCTGAAGACACATTTGAACTCTTCCAATTCAAAGGTTGGAATAGTTCATTATGAAATTTCAGGGGTAAATGAGTTAAACTATCTGTATTATAACACAAAATCATAGAGGAAATGAGTCGATACTAGATTATACACAAAATTGATTTTTTTTAAAAAATAAATTCATATCAGTGCAAAGTTGTATATTTTGACAAACATGTGAATCAATCCCTACAAATTGAAATTTGAAATTCTCCCTAATGATAGATTTTGGTAAAATTTTTAGAATCTAATCTCGATCTGCACTATTGTGTAATAACATTTTGGTAAAAACTACTGTATTTATAAATCTGTCATATGGCACAATAAATTGTCTGTCTCATTCTGTGGGCTGGTTTTGGTAGCTCGATGCCTTCACTGTCCACGGACCCTCTCAGTAGACACCTGCTGGTGAGTGATTGCGAACTGTTGGGCTCAATCTGTAATGTTCTCACACACAGTCCAGGTTCAGCCTTTCTGCCCTGTTGCCTTTTTTCTCCAAACTTCATTACAAATTCATCTGGATTGCCTCACAGTGTCCCTTGGTCGTTTATTGATTGCGTTGGAGCTTGCCCATCAAGCCTACAGATGAGGCCCACTTACCTAGATGGTATTCTCGGCCAGAGACAGATTCATAAAAACTACATCAAATAGACCATATCATTCACAGGAAAAAGACAATGTATAATGGAGGTCGGGATTCGCATTGCACGGTAATTGTCGGTTCGCCTGACCTGTGTTATAAATATCAACATGCAATATGGCCCGATATCCCCTGTTAATGAAATCGCTGGACCGTTGAGCAACAAAGAGAAATATTGGGGAATGAAAAATTCAGCCATGCAAGTTTAATAATGAAATCACAAACTACTAGCAGGCATCGAGTGTAGAACTGATAGGTTGATAATGTGGGCAGGCATCGAGTGTAGAACTGATAGGTTGATAATGTGGGCAAAGATATATTACACAGGGTTAATTATCTGTGAATAAGATCAGAGGGGAGCGCTGTCATTGTCTCTCACTGTGACACCTGGTACGGAGCACCGTATACGAAATGTAAATTACAAATATTGACAAATGGTAATTACCTAAAAAACCTTCTCCTGAGCCTCGGCCATTATCGTTCATCCCTTATATATAGATGCTATCGTTTTTTCAGCTTTCTTGCGGTAATGATATCAAAGAAAAAACGGTGATATTTTTGCATTAATTAAAGTAATTGGGCCTAATTTCACTTCAATTAAAATTCCATATGGCATATTTGATGCACACATCCATCAATTATTACGTAGAAATGGACACATACCATTAACCTTGCATGAGAAATTTTGCGTGTCGATTGATTTTACGGGATCAGGACACTAGAAATGCTGATATTAAGAAAACTGAAGCACTCAGTGACTTTACTAACTTAGTCGATTAGGATCAATATTCAATAGAGTGGGCAGAGGTTAATATGACCTAGGTCGGCAGGTGTGAATTGTGGCTGCTAGCTAGGGGTCAATACCATATTTGGACTTCAGGTACACTAATTGACAGAGCCAGTAATCCAGTGCATGACGGGCAGAAAAAGTGGGCGTGTGTCGTGCAGAAAAAGTGGGCGTGTGTCGTGCAGAAAAAGTAGGCGTGTGCACCTGGGAACGCACCACTAGTTATTTTTTACTCTTTTAGAATAAAAACATTCTGTCCTAAACAAACAAGTAATTTTTGGAAAAGACTATTGTTGGTGAGAGAAAAAAAATACTATGAACTGACTGAAGGTTGACAAAAGATTGGACTGGAACAATTGTTTTTGGTACACATTTGGTATGTGATGTTATTATAATATAGATGTTGTTTATCAGTTTATATTTACTGGTCATGATAGATATATATATATACATAATGTATCTATATATCGGTTTTAAACCAAAACTTGTTTAAACGACATATGAAACTGGATATACTGACCATCTGTATTAGAATGTTTTTCCTCAGCTTTCGTACTGTTTAGTGTTAGAAAGCCGAGGTACTCTGCTATTTTTACAGCCTAAAATATATGAGAAACATAAACTTTATTAACGTATTGCCATAATCACATAAGGAGCAAGTTATAACCCTTTCACCCCTATGTTACTTTAGTAGACTCTACAATACATTGATCTGGAGGAGTCCATTATGGTCTACAGTGGTGAAAGGGTTCAAACTGTTGCATGGTCACTAATGGTTTTGACAGAAATTTAAACCCATCGGATTTTGTGTTTCTTGAACAAAATTTTTGAAGTTGGACATAACGAAAAGAAAATGCTTACTGCTTTCTAATGTTATTGTCTGGTGTTCAATTAAATCAGGTTTTTGTAACAATATCTTTGTTGTAACTGCGTACATATACAACATTGCAGACTTGTGAATTTTAGATAATTATGAACTGCAGAGATTTTGGTACATTGTACTTATTGTATCTCTTAACTCATTCACCACTGAAGACACATTTGAACTCTTCCAATTCAATGGTTGGTATAGTTCATTATGAAATTTCAGGGGTGAATGAGTTAAAGACTATATAATTCATAGATTCAATGAATTTTAATTCTTGTGAATTCTATAGATTTGTTACTTGTCAGATCATGATTCAATGATTATTTGTGGATTTTATAGATTTGGTAGCATCCTATTTTCAGATATTTTGATTTGCTGAGCTGAGAAAGAATTTGAAATATAAAGATTTTGTATGTCTTTGCACTGAAAACTTATCAGTTTAGAAGGTTATGTAAATTTATCGCTGAACACTTTTGAGTTTTAGAGATACTGGCACTACACAAGTCATTAGGTGCGGGGTTCTGTTTGTTATTGATCCCAGCTTCAGCTTCATTAGTGACAGCAGCGAAGGGCAAATAGTTATAAAATACTCCTCCATAAAAATACACCCAATCTTTGTGATATTCGGATGATTATTTTTTTCTAGGAATAATGTGCCAGGCATCATATTTCAAATATCATAACTTGTATATATATATTAATGATGATAAAATGTTTTATAATGCATATTTTAGGTACAAAATGGTACTTTATTTCCTAGAATTAAAGTGGGCATCACATTTCAAATATTAGAATGTATATATCTTATTACATGTTTCTTCAAGTTTCAATGACAATAAAGTCTTTTGTTTATTATCAGTCATATTTGCCACATTTTAGATACAGAATATTGGGTCTCTGCCATAATCCACAGCTGACTTTATATGTAATGACAAATTGAAAGTTGCTTGTTGGAAGCAGTTATATATGTGGTCCTGTATTTTATTTACCTGTTCTGTTATTTGTAGCTTATGTTGAAACAGTTTGATAATTGTTTATGACAAAGAACTAAGCTTACCTTCATTAATTTACATACAATGAAATATCCTATATTACTGCAACCATTTTCTTGACAATATTTCATTTTAAACATTCTAACTTAAAAAAAAAGATATTCTGTATGAACTTCTTTTTTATATAAAACATTGTTGATGACAAAATTTTCAATTACTGTTTTTCAGATTTTAACAATATAATTCACGATGACGTTGGACCGCGACACCCGGCCTGATTACACTGACGAGACGATGACATCACAGGCCACGACCTACGCGCTCCATGTCCTACAGCGGGATGAGCCTATTAACAGCCGTAACAGTCCTAGTACTCTCAACGTCCTCACAAACAGCTCCGACTTTGAGTTTACTAATAGGTAGGTACTTTAGTTACTCATTCTCCAGTTTACTAATAGGTAGGTACTGAGTTACTCATTCTCCAGTTTACTTAAATAGGTATATTGAGCAAACTCATTGTTTTAGAAAAAAGCTTTAGATGTGACTTTACTATTAAGTAATGAGCATGCTCAATGTCATAGAAAATAACTCCAGCTGTGAGTCGAATAAAACATTTTGAGAATACTTAATATTCTAGAAACAAAAACAAGTTGTTTTAAGGTATTTAGCATGCTCAATGTCATAGAACGTAGCTGAAGGTGTGAGTTTACTATTAGGTATTGAGCATAGTCAATGTCCCAAAAACATTTGTTCCAACTTTGAGTTTAGTAGTTGGTTTTGAGCATGCTCAATGTCATAGAAAAAACATCAACTGAGCCTACTATTAGATATTGAAAATGCTCAATGTCCTAAAATATCTGTGACTGAGTTGAGTAATAGATATTGAGCATTGCTCAATGTCCTATCTACAGATGTATAGTATTTGTATAGCCAAGAAGTCATTTTGGCTCAGATTATCTTCGACTGGAGAGAACTGGAGAGAACGAAAATGCATTTCATAGCCACATGGAGTGGTAGTCATAGCTGCTTGTTTCTACCTATAAACCAAGTCTGTATCATGTGGAGATTCACTGCATGGTCAGTAACCTGAGTGAGTGGTCAAGGTTACTGATACTGAGTAGTAACAAGAATACTGTAGGTCCAGTGGTCAAGACAATTGTCTTAGACATTGGTCCAGGTGTGAGTCACCCAGGGTCAGTAATAATTGGTCATTATCTCACTGCCCACAGTGTTTGTTTACACCCAGCATCTGTTGAGGGAGAGAAACCAGTCAGTAAGGAATATAGGTACACAGAATAAGCTGTCAGGATTGTTGTAATGATAAAGTCGCTGACCATTCCACTGACCACTCGATTGAAACAATCAGTGTCACTAGTATTACTAATCAAGCAATATATCTCGCATATTATTTTTGTAACAAGGAAATGTCATTCCATGTATTTCTGCACTAAATGAGGGTCAGCATGTTGTGTAGACTGGCCA
The DNA here is from genome assembly GCA_032359455.1 of Chlamys rubida. NCBI lineage: Eukaryota > Metazoa > Mollusca > Bivalvia > Pectinida > Pectinidae > Chlamys > Chlamys rubida. Next base: position 9,956 of record JAUMHH010002264.1, read on the forward strand.
CCGTCTAAGAAAAAATTTAACTCTAATAATTTTGATCACTTGGATGTCTGATTCTAAGTTCTAAACTAAGGGGAGATAAGCTAGTAGTAAAATGCAGTAAAGAAATTCTTCAGAAAAACTTAGGGGCTGGTGGCCAGTCTACATGTTGTGTTGTATGTCGGTTATTGTATATAGGGTGAGAGGGTCCCTTTATTTATACACTTTAATTAGTGTCAATCCTCATGCTTCATTTTGCTTAGAAAAAACCTTAAGAATTTTGATATTTATCCTGCATCACCACTGTGCAGGCCGTTGGTAATGAGACCATATCACTCTGGCATAATTGTGAATTAACAGTTGCCATAATGTGATGTCATGATCTTGACATCATTGGAGATAGCTGGCTGATACTGGCAGTTAGCTGTTCCTTTTATTGAAAATCTATATCTAAATAAAGTAAATTTGAAAAACAAATGCATAATTGAAATATATTTTTATTTTCAAAATCATAGAAAATATCAATGTTAAACTGCATTTTGTTCATTCATAGCTATAGTCCTATAATTCTGAACAGGATTGCATACAAACAGGTACAATTCATGTATATATTTGTCTGAAATCCTGACTGTTTACAATTGAATGAAAGAAGTAAGTTTATTGTAGTGACCTCATTTTGATTGCAGCAATTTAAGTCTGCCAAAAAAAAATTGATTTTAATAGAAGCAAGTTCTCCCAAAATGATTGTAACACAAATTTGATGGAAGTATATTAATTCACCTATAGGTTTATGACGTTAGTTTCTAGTGGTCGCCAGACTATCGAGGTTCAAGTCTGTTGCATTTAATCAATTTGATGCATTTGTAGATTTTGTGGGTAGACTCTGATGGTTGGTTGGTATAAATAGATCCCAGGTTAAAGATACTGCAAATAAAAATGGTCTTAAAATACTGCCTCTCCAACTCCACTAAAATTTCAATCAATTTTCACAATTTTTGCATTTTTTTGTGTGCGTTCGCCAAGTAATCGTAGAAAACGCAAAATGATATGATTTAAAATTTGCACTTAAAAAACTTCTTTCTCTAGTGAAAAATTAGCAAAATAACATTTACAACAATGCAATATGCCCACACCAGCATTGACTACAATCTTTTCATAACTATATTAATATTTTTATAATATGTTTAAAGTACAAAATGATTTACAAAATAAAATAACACATTTCATCTTATCATATCAGCAGCACAATGACTACAAAATGGATATATTTAATATTGAAATATTTTAGAATTTAACTTTTTATTAGAAATCTGAAAATCTTATATGAGGTATTATTAAATTAAATATGATCAGCTTCCAGCTTAGATAGAACACCACCTTAGATAGAAGGGCTAACTACAGATAAAACACAGGTAAATACTGCCAATACTACTCAGAAACAGACTATTCCGTCTTTGCGTATTGCAGTGTTATCTTCTCTTGTGAGCAGGTATTGATTGTTACGTCTTTTGTTTGTGAGAGTAACGTCATCAATTTTTGAGAAAACGACGTAATTTTCTCACACAAACCAATGACGTAAC
>JAUMHH010002275.1:0-11510 GCA_032359455.1 Chlamys rubida
TGATTCGGTTTCCCAGTTAATGTTCCTAAAGTTAAAATGCCCAATAATTAGGATATGGCTTGCACTTTCTGTTGCACTCATGATAACATTTTTGAGATTGTAGAAGTTATCAATTGTTGAATTCGGGCTTTTGTATACATTTCCTATCAATAGTTTGTCATTCTCTTTTCGACAATTCCCCAATTTCGACATTCGGCCCCCCCTTTACGGAAATCCTGGATCCGCCCCTGTGATGTCTGGTTCTTTATGGCTCACTATAATTTCCAATTCTCTCCTTTTGTTCAAGAGGCTATCGGCATTACAATAGTAGACTTGGCCTTACTGGCAGTATCTGGTGTATTTACAATTTTCGTTTTGCGTATGTTAAAACATGACTCCTAGTATTCAATCCCTTCCCCATCATCACTCGGGTCTGTTCTACTTATCATGTGCCCTTCACCAGTTGATCACGTGCCCTGCACCAGTTGATCACGTGCCCTTCACCAGTTGATCATGTGCCCTTCACCAGTTGATCACGTGCCCTTCAGCAGTTGATCACGTGCCCTTCAGCAGTTGATCACGTGCCCTTCACCAGTTGACGGTTTACTTGGTTAGGATTGGTGATAACAACGGTTCGTGATCGTATATTGTGGAATCCTCATAGTCTCTCTGGCTTTGACTTACGTTAATTAGATCTAAAACTTTAACTATTGTGTCTTCTCTATTGTTTATTTCAGATCTGTCTCTTGGAACCATGGAATTTCTTGCAGTGTTAAAATCAACCCTTCCTTGGAACTTCACTTGTCTGGCTGTGCCTTTGTGAGCTGATACCTGCTGTACTTGAGGTTTTTGGGTGGTTGATTGAGAGTTAGTTTATTTGCTGACAATTTCTCCTCCCCGGATGTAAACATCAACCTGTCAGCCTTAACAAGTCCTGGGTAGGAGAGCGAGGTTCTTCCTGCACATACACATTTAACACCTATTTAAATGCTGTAAGTGTACTTGGGGAGAATAGAGAATAATAAAATGGTTCCTGGTTGGTTGCAACTGTGGATCTAGCAATACAGATACCTCTATCCATACAACAGTGAGCACTACTCGTTACACTCGCAGACTAATTACACAAGACGGCTTTGCACGGTTCCTAAGTGGCAATTGATCTGGGTTTTATTTCCCTCAAATGAACGGCTAATTGGGTTACGTAGCCTGCTTCCCGTTTAACACCTCCTTTGAGTGATCCAGCATGATAAGCCGGTCACTGTTCATTTGTCCATAGTGTCCACATCGCCAGTATCCCGGCACTATCTTGTTGGTTTGTGTGGTTCCATCTCTGTTAGCTCACATTCCCTGGTGACTGTAGCCCGAGTTTCCTCTGGCCCTGACACAAGACTTAGACATTTTGACACCAGACATCTATCTGTCAAAATGTCTAGTCTGGTGTCAGGGCCAGAGGAAACTCGGGCTATGATGACTGCTTCGGGTTTGGTTTGTTGTCTTTAATATCTCTTTCCAAACCGTTATAACTTACCTCCATATCCCTGCTTCTCCCGCCATCTCTCTCCAGCGCACTAACTTACCTCCATATCCCTGCTTCTCTCGTCATCTCCCTCCAGTGCACTACTCTGGACGGATAGTTGTGTGATCATTCCTCATCATTGTGACATCTTTTCAGTCCTCTCCGTCACTAACACCATCTTACCAGTACCGATTTTCTTCCTGCTGGACCATAGCGGTCATCACTCTGGCCTAGACGACATTAACACACGTCAAACAAGCACTTGACATTCTGATAGTAGCTATGCCGTTTGAGGTCATCGGACCTTTACGAGATGCGTTTTATTTTTATAATTCTTTTCATTTCTGGCTACAATTACAATGCCAGATGCCTGTTGGTCAAAGACCCTTAGCTGGTAAAATGCAGTAAATAAGAACCGACTGTTCTTTCAAGACAGGCTTTCCTGCATGCATGATCATGACACGTGTTAAATACATACAACTTTCTAGATAATATCCTTTTTTCATCAAATTTAATTTCAAAGGTATTTTTAGTGCAAACGTTTGCTGAAATCTAAAACATCTTGCTTTTTTTTGGTTGCCGTTCTGTTAAAGGTGATACTTGGTGGTATTATGTATTCGGTTAGTTGATATTACAAAACGCTATTTTTAAAATACAGAAATATACTCTATACATGTCAATTTGACCTGCTATAAGGTTCACTTGTGGCGTGTTACAGGAGTAGGTATGAGTAATCCCTAACCTACCCAGACCACTCTAATAAACCAATACTTTAATGATATCGAAAATGATAAATATAATTACCGGCATACATGCATGGGGACAGAGAACTCGTGTACCAGTAATGAAAAGTCTGGTTAGCTTAACGAAATATTATTTCGAAATTTTCAAAGGACATCTTTGGGAAACATCATAAATTTACCTTTCTTATTATTTGAGTTTCTTGTCTAAGGCATATTGTGAATCGTTATTCTTGTAATTTTATTCGTATTTAATCACAATATTTTTGAAAATATACCTAATAAAACGATGTGTGTTGACTAGTCGTAAAGCTTAGCTGTCATTATTCACATGTCGCTAAGTTGATTGATAAAATATTCTCAACTTTCAATACATGTAAGATAACGAGTGAACTGGTCCTCGTGATGGCGGTCCGAGAGGTGAGGTCGCTATACGATATGTCGGGAGGGGGAGAAATGTCAGGGAGACACTAAAGTCCGGCACCAGACCGTGACCCGATGCTACGCGTCAAACAAGTAGCCATTGTCTCAACACTCCACACAAGTCAAATGTACTTTATGCACTTGAGTAAATATGCATTGTTGATAACATCCGCCATTTAAAACACGTAGAAAATGTAGATATTGTGATTGCTGCGAATGTGACACTCGATCTCTGTAGATTTAGTGTGTTCTGTGGCCTGTACCGTTACGTAAGGACTTTAGCAGTACAGTTGTGTTTTAAAGGACGTTTTGTTCTGAATATGACCGTATATGGGCTGACATCTGTCATGTTGGTGAATCACGCATCGTGGAAATTCTAAAGATGTCAGAGCCATATCTCTGTTTGTTTTAAGGCATCTAGTTCTCTTTAAACAAAATGGGTAGATCGGGCGCAGGTCTTACAACAGAACAGTCCTGAGTAATTGTTGGCAGAATGGTCATTAGATTATGTTACACTCGTTATACGAAACTGTCATCAAATTGGAGTTTGTCGATATTCTGAGAGGACGCAGACTCCAGTAATAGTTTTCTGATAACACCTTATTTCTGACATGATACGTCACGTGAAACATATGGTTACTATGGTGACGGGTAAATTCAGAAGTATCCATTGCATTGTACTATAACTTTGTCTGTGACCTTTGTCATGGGTACGTGTACCCCTCCCACTGTACAGCCCAGTTACCGCGTGGCATGAGTCAGCAGATTTTGTTTGATTGTTTTTTTCCCATGCATATTGTGTTCACGCTTGACGTATATGCTTCCGGTTCTGTTTGCTGCCTGTTCTTCCGGTTCCGGTCACGATGCAATTTACTGTAGAAGATTCATCCCCAGGACACAAGGACGTAAAAACGTCGGAATTTGCTCAATAAATTAAAGTGTCTTCTGAAGTCAGCGTCCTCTGTAGTAGACGTCATAGTCTACTCTTACTGCAATTACCGAGACCCGGAATCCCCAGCGTCTAGTCCCACCCAGTGGTTAATCGTGACGAGATTAAGCTCGGAAAGCTACAACGAGGGCGGAAGATGCTTATCTCTGTAAATGTCCCGTCCATACCGGGAAACCAACCCGGTCGTTTTCATGGAAAGCTAGATATTTGTTTTCGTTATCTCAGTTTCCTAGTGCCATTCAATACATTCACGAAAACTGTAATGAATATGTGGATTTTGATAGAAAGCCAATTAATATAATTACACATTATACCACAACGTGTTTCTCAATAAAAGCGAATGAGAGTAATATACAATAGAAATGGTTTTGAGCTTGGCGTACCCAGATATGTAAAACCTACGTCTCTGACAACCAAATGAAAAAAAAATAATAACCACTGAAAGATAGGAATTAGTTGTGGTCAATAAACCATATTTTAACTACTGCAGCAATTCATTATTGAAGTGCTTTAATTTATATATTGATACTTTATTATTTCTTGTGATGTCACAAATATTTGGGTGTAATAAATGTGAAATATTGTAGAACTCGTTGACCGGTGTCAATTCGGTACCCTGGGTCAGTCTGACACACGGATCTATTGAATCTGGGATTTACTCCGGACTATATGAGACCAAATTGGCTCAATACTGTCCTGTTTCCCGCCAATTCAATTGTCTGACTTCATTAGAGATCGTGCCGTTGCCTTGGTGATTCAGCCACAGGAAACTTGACAAAGCTTCCATTAAAACAACGGAGATAGTTAGAGGACTGGTCAAACGATGGTAATCCACGTGATTGGTCAATTGTACACAAACAGAGACATACATAAGGTCAGCCGGATCTGCACAACTCTAGTATATAGATAAGATATGGCTGTGTAATAAACCAGCGACATTAGTCGGGGATGGGGAGGGGGGAGGGGGCAGGGAGAGGAGGGGGAGGGGCAGGGAGAGGAGGGGCACTAAGTACTACCTGTAGGAGTGGACACGGTCACAGCTGAATAGTTATATAATTATTATTAAAGTATTGTACATTGTTACCTTCACGCAAACATGTTGCGTAGTGGTAATATGATCATTGTTTTCATGAATGACTTATATTTGAATAAAAAAGCACAATATTCAATAAGTCGAAATGTCAACAAGACGTTACACAATAGCATGCATTGTACATATTGTGTAATAAAACCATGTGTTTTTATGAATCAGTTTGTTTACCGGTCTGCTGCGTACTGTATTGATACAGCGTCGTTTGTTTATTATTTGTATAAACTGCAGCGCGTGCAGAAACTTCCAGTCAAAATGGCTGTCTGCCTACTGGGCCAGCATTTAGGACTCGCTTCCGAATGAGAATTTTTGTCTGACCTCCGTTTTAAGAGGCGGTTTTACGTTAATATCGGACATATTTCGTAGTGGTTCAGAAACGGAGGTGTGACGTCCACAACCGTTCATTGTTCAGCACCGTGGGACGACGTGTTGTGGTGTGACCGACCTTCTATTTTTGTTTCAAAATGTCTGTGAACACTAGGTAAGTCGTGTATATTTGGAGGTCGTGGTTGAACGTCGCAATTGTTAGCATGGATAGGGGAAATTGTCGTTGGAAGGAAACGCGGATTAAGTTTGATACCAATTTATCGCTGTACGTATCGAAATTAGACACAACACTTAGGATTGGCGTCTCTTAAGCGGAAGTAGGTGAAAAGTAGGCCTTAACGACTTCCGGCCACTTACCGCTCGTTGTCGGGGAGAAGCGAAATCAGTATGTTTGCGAGGTCGGTATAGCTTAGAGAAACGGTATCTTATCCTCAAATAATCCAGATCGATGGAACAGACAATCTGTTGATCTATACGTGTACCCATATTTATATTTATTACTCTGCTATTCATTAAGAATTCTATTTTGTCCACGCACAGATTGAATTATACTACCAAACAGATATAGCTACGACCGGGATTGATAGGAGCAGAAGAGAAGGAGGTGTTTTTCTCCAGAATTATCACAAAGACTTCCAACCCAAGTACAGGAAGTCAGTTGGCAGCAAATTATTGTTAGCGAAATTTTGACCACTGAAATGTTGCGAAAGTCACTCCCGTTAGGCATAAGAAACAAAACGAAGACTTCACGCTCCCTTACAGTGGAACGAGACTCTACGACGGGAAGGAACCACTTCATTTCCCCTGCTAATAGCTCGCTATTACGGGATTGAATTCGGGCAAATTATTTCTTTTTTCAAGTATTGATTCCTGGTTTGTGATATGAATTTTTATGAGCGGATGTGACACGTAGGCGGAGCACGCGCCCCTTACTTACGTGCGCGTGCGGCTATCGTGATTGAAGGATATTTGCGTAAGTGACATGTTTATCGTCGGTTAAAGATTTTACAAGACGGAAATACCTTATTGATGTCGATTCTGTAGTTAATCTGGAGGTTGTACCATTGACGATGCAGCGATGGTGTAACATGTCAGAGCTCGATCTGGCTTTGGTAGCATTGAACACGTGTGTGTTTTCATCGACAGAGGACACTTAGGACATTCTAGATAAAAAAGATTCCAGGTTCGACCATTTCTCACGACATAGACTTCTATCGTTTAAATCTGATGTACTGTCCGATAGACCTTCATTCTTTCATTCAACTAATTGTATTTTTCATCCAAACAATATATAAACTGAATGTTACATTCAAAGAATCGGACTGCAAATGAATAAAACAACAAAAGAGATATCAGCATTATTGTGAAACTTAGGTACGTTACAAGCCAACCTTCCTCGGTTGATCAGACTTTTTAATGAAGAGACCTATATCACGCAAACGTTTCGGTTGATTACATGACTAGTGCATTCTGTAGTTCTGTATGTCACTCTATGATGTATTTATTTCAATTCTTACAATTTTCTTGTGACAGATTTGTTAGAACAATAGAAAAATAAATGTACCTCCTCCTCTACTGTGTTCTATTTAATCTGCCCATTTCGATTTCAAGGAAATGATACAACGGGAGCTGTTTAAATTGACCCTACACCCGTCCGATACACCATCCGATATACCTGTCCTATACACCATCCGATATACCGATACACCGTCCGATATACCGTCCTATATACCGATACACCATCCGATATACCGATACACTAGTCCGATATACCGTCCGATATACTGATACACCATCTGATATACCTGTCCTACACACCATCCGATATACCGTTACACTAGCCGATACACCGTCCGATATACCGATACACCGTCCTATATACCGATACACCATCCGATATACCTGTCCTACACAACATCCGATATACCGACACACTAGTCCGATATACTGATACACCTTCCGATATACCTGTCCTACACACCATCCGATATACCGATACACTAGTCCGATATACCGATACAATAGTCCGATATACTAGTCCGATATACCATCCGATATACTGATACACCATCCGGATATACCTGTCCTACACACCATCCGATAAACCGTTACACTAGTCCGATACACCGTCCGATATACCGATACACTAGTCCGATATACCGATATACCGATACACCATTCCGATACACCGTCCGATCTACCGATACACCGAAACACCTGTCATGGTCACGCCGAAAAGTCCGAGTAATAAGTCCTCGTCATCCAATATCTGGGAGTTCCGAAACTTTTCCGGTACTATTATTTTCTATTTTTTTTTTGCCTACTGTCTCCGTCCTTATAATGAATTAACGTTTCCAGTCAGGCTTAGGTCAGAGTGGTTCTATTTCATTGGCTTTGATAAACAAGTTTATTGAAAATGAAACAATTTTAGAACATACTTTTGCTAAGTTTTTGACAACAGAGTAAACAAGCCGGCTGTTTATGGAAGTACATAATTATAATTGTTACCAGATTAGGGCCATGTAATGAGGGATTGGACAGTCAGCTGGACAGGTCAGCTTTGTTGTGTGAGTCTCGGAGATATATAATAGGGTTGTGATGGACAGAGGTTTAGTTCTGTCCGACTGAAGGTCGTATTGTACTGGCGGGGAGACGTAGGGTTTTATTTAATCAGCAAGACAGGTCGTGCTGGTCACGTTCTGTGGACAAACCACTGACAAAATGAGTTCATCGTTCCGTAAACCTTCTTCAGTACCGGATCATAGAGAGCTAAAGTGCGCTGGGCCGGTCCCGCCCCGATTGGATACCCTTGTACCAGTGAACAGACGAGTGGCGGATCTCTCCGATACGATCTAATTAATTACCCGAGACCGGACACCTAGTATTTAGCGTAACGCTACCGGGTAAACAAACGCTATCCATCACGGGGCGGACTGTACCCAAAGGAAATAGTCTGTTTATAGTTCATTTTACATAGGGATCGAACAGAAATTTTCTGCAATTTAATACTATGATGCCCATTCCGTTACAAAAGCCCAGTAAAATTTATTTTATACAGAAAGTCTTTCTCTTGTGAAGATTGACTTATATTACTGTTCCCTTGATCTGGGGTGTATCAACCTCGATCATTGTCGGACGGGACACCCAAGAACCCAGGTGTTTGTTTATGGTGTCAAATGAAAAATTCCACCCTGACAATATGATCGCTATATTAGCATTAGTTGTACTTTACGGTATAGTGTACTGGTAAGGACTAACTCCGGTACAGTACACGTACCCAATGACTCGTTAAACGTTTTAACGGAGGCAAGAAAGCATTGACGGTCACTATAGGATATAAAAACATTTGCCAAAAATATGGCGAATGGTTTATATCAAAGTCAATTAATCACCCCCGATGTCTGTTTAGTTATGAAAATAGAAATTCCGGTCACGCATAATTACAACAAAACGTCGGGCGTGCTACCTTTTCAGTACAGTTACAAAAATAACCAACGATATATTATATAAAAATATATAAAAAAAAATGATAAACAGGAATTTATTGTTTTCCTCAAAACTTTTATAAAATGTGGTTCAATATTATTTTATTGCAGTTGGAAAAATAGAAAAAATATTTGAATCGATTCATGTCTTAAATCGGGGCGGAGCACTCTATCAGCTGTTTGCAGTGATCTGCAGATAAGGTTTGCAGGTCGATGGAATTAGCATTTTGATATTTTAAAAACCAAACCCTATAAATATGTCCGGTACAATACCACGGAGATGAACCAGACAAGTGTTGAATCAGAGGGCGGGGTATTGTCTTACACAAAGGTTACATCACCACACGACCCTCCTCCCCCTCCCTCAGATATCAGAAACAATTCCTCCCCCTCGTCACAGATAACAAAGACCATTCTTTCTCCTCTGTACAGATAATTCGACATATTATCTCATCGAGGCGTACAACGCCCTTTAGTAAATTTGCGTAAAACACCAACGGTTGTCAGCATCTGAAACCGACTCCATGTACCGGCGTATCCGTCTCCCTATCGCCGCCGTGGTACCGGCGTATCCGTCTCCCTATCGCCGCCGTGGAGTCTGGAAAATTACATGTCCGGAGGGAAAGTCAGAAATACACCACTTTTTCTAGATATTTGACGTAAAAGTCGTGTTTTTGTCCGAGACAACATGTCCTAATACAACCCTATTTATCTATACCGCGTTATGACAATAGTCTCTCGACTATACGTAACGTCCATCGATCGAGATTCCCGGAGCTTAACATGTGTTATGTTACTCAGATAAACGGGAAACAGTTAGCCTAACCACTTATATCCCTTCTGACAAAATAGTACTGAAACAAGTACAAATGGCAGCAACACTGGCGCTCAAGGAAAAGAACCCAGCTGCACGTAGACGTACATCCCATTGCCATGTTGGGAATTATTTTCATGTTTATTTTATATACAGCCATAATTGTTATTGAGAGGGTGTTACATACAGACATATGTGTTTCTCGTGATGTCCCGTTACACGAGGTAAACCTAGTGTAGTGTTCGTAACCTGTAAACGGAGAAATGGATCACCACGGGCTTGGACGGTGACCGTTACGAATGGTTAACATAAAAACAGAAGGGACGATCATACATGTTAAATCGTTTGTAAGCAGAGGTATGTAGAGAAGGAATGAGAGGTAAAATTGAAAGCAGAGAGAAGGAACGATCATAAATTTACTAAGCAGATAATATATCTGGAGAAGATAATGACCAGTGGGGCTATATGGTAAAATGGAAAGCAGAGAGAAGGGACGATCATAACTGTTAAATCGTTAATTTGTAAGCAGATGATATATCTAGAGAAGGTGTTAAAGCAGAGAGAAGGGACGATCATAACTGTTAAATCGTTAATTAGTAAGCAGATGATATATCTATATATAGAAGGAGTTAAAACAGGGAGAAGGAACGATGATAAATGTTAAATCGTTAATTTGTAAGCAGATGATATATCTAGAGAAGGAGTTAAAGCAGAGAGAAGGGACGATCATAACTGTTAAATCGTTAATTTGTAAGCAGATGATATATCTAGAGAAGAAGTTAAAGCAGAGAGAAGGGACGATCATAACTGTTAAATCGTTAATTAGTAAGCAGATGATATATCTAGAGAAGGAGTTAAAGCAGAGAGAAGGGACGATCACGAGCTAGAGGTAAATCGTTAATTTGTAAGCAGCGATATTTAGAGAAGAGAACGACCAGTGGAGCTATATGGTAGAATTGAACGCAGAGAGAAGGGACGATCTATCAAACTAAACAGCTTGGTACAAAAACCTCTGACCCAAATTCTTTTCTGCTGCATCCGACGGCAATGGGGGTCACAATTGAATATATTCTATAGAAAATGGAGTCAATGAAACTTCCAATAGATGACGGGGACATTGGTTAAGTGGGTCACGCCGACAAAACGTCGGCACAAATAACATTGGACGTGTAATGTACATTTCTTCTTAACACTTTTATGAAAAAATTCCTTGCGAAATTAAGAAGAAAAAATGTGTATTGATGCAAAAGAAGCATTCCGTCTCAACGACCCGTTACAGTATTTTAATTTCCCCATTTCGTCCCAGGAATTTGATAAACAAAATGTAAACCCGGTTGGAGGTGGACACCGACCCCTGATCGTGATTTATATACTGAATGGCTGTACCCTACACTATACAAGGCCGCGTGTTCTTTATGTAAACGGTTTACTTACACAAGCTACGTACTTATTAAAATCGTATGGACTGCTCGGATATTTTACGCGTAAATACGTTTTATGTGAATGCTAAATAAGGAATAAAGCCGACTATTACATTGCGTTTCCTTTAATTATAGAGTAGGTAGTTGTGTTGACGTTCCGTTAATAACACGCGTACACAGTGTGCCGCGACCATTCGTAATCATAATATACAGATATCGTATTTTACCCGAGTTGCCCCTTCCTCGGGTGTTGTCTCCCCTTACATCACCAGGTGTCCAAGCCGTGTCGTGTTTCGGTGTCGTGTGACGCTTTGAATACTTTGTAGAACAGTGTGTTGTTGACGCATGCCTTTTGTGCAGTCTGCATGTCAGCTGAGGTCAAGGCGATTTTGGAATTTCTAAAGGGCGTCTAATTTGGTGGTGTTTACTATTTGGTGGTCATCAAAATGAAACACTGTATGGGTTCCTTACAGCAGACAGACAGACAGACAGACATTCTTTATTTCCTCTGATAAGAGATTACATGGTCTTGTCGTTTTAACAATTTCAACAATTTACAGCATGAACACTACATATTTACATTAATAGTAGGATGCGACTGAAGTGTGGCGCTTTGCAGGATAGTAGGAGGCGTCTGATGTGTGGGGATTTGCAGGACTGTAGGAGGCGACTGGAGTGTGGCGCTTTTAGTCAAGATTGTATGAGGCGAATTTAGGAGGCGGGGCGACTGAGTGTGGCGCTTTGCGGGATGGAGGAAGGTGACTGA
>JAUMHH010002297.1:0-11510 GCA_032359455.1 Chlamys rubida
AGGTAGGCACCAGTAACAAATAAAAGGCAAAACATATCTGCCGTCACAACTTAATGCTGAATACATCTATTGGAATTGGACCTGACAATCCAAACACCATTGGTGAACCTCTGAGGAAACCGGAACATCCATAGTAATAGTAAAGAGAAACAATGCCGCATTACTCGGGAAGTATTTGGATTATGTCAAAAGAAAAAAACCAATACAGCATGGTTCTTGATTTATTAAATTTTATAACTTTTCCCTCTATGTATTACAAGTATCGGTGTCATTCGATTTACTGTCTAGAGTTCGGAAGTTCTCGTGTTCGAGTCCCAGTCTAGCCGTGCATTTCTCTATACATGCATTAGGTTCAGAACAAGTAACGAAAATTACGGAATTGCCTCCAGGGGACTCTTAAAACCCCAGCGAGTGGATAAACACTCACCAAATCACGAGAAGATCTAACATTAGACAATTAAGGGAATGAACAACCTGAACTGCATGAAAAACATCATCTGTATGAAATCTCTGAAATAACGCAGCATTATTCAAAAACAGGATAACTTCCAATACATTACATTTTTTTAGGTTACGTATACAATATTTTGTTTCTCTTGGAATATTACCTGGGGTTTTTTCAGAAAATATATTGAACCTAATTTGTAAAAAAACAAAAATGATAAAATTCAAACATACCAAACGGGGAAAAAACAACAGATAAGTCATTTGTGTGATGAATTGAAAATTAATAAAACACATACTGTAGAGATCTTATTTGGAAATTCATATTTTTATATTCAGTGATAAATGTACAAATTGTCAACATTTATTGATATTTTTATGTAATCCAAAAAGAAAAGAATTATCCGCATTTTCTGATTGATGGCGTTTAGACTGTAGGTAAATAACTACAATTAATTAAAATATTATTCACACCAGTCTGTTGATTTTATCTGTGAAAAGTTAGTGTTGTGCTACCTTAATTTTTAACTTGTGTGTACAGGGTTACGTTTCTTGACAGATAATTACTTCCGGTAACGTCGGAAAACTGAAGTGGAGAAGTTGGACATTCAGAACGGGGCATTATAAACACAACTGACGAGTGTCAACAGGCTACGGGTATACTTTATTTGACGTGATTGTCTTTGTGGGAACATCACAAAGGAATAACAAGTCGTCAGTAGCCGTGATCAGGACTGAATACACAGAATCTCGTTTGATAAAGTGAACTCACCAATCGGCCAAGATGTCGGAAAGAAAAGTCCTAAACGTAAGTTTTTCGTAACGTTATCTGGTTATATGATATATCCACAGTAAACAAGGTAGACGATATCATTTTAAACGGTTTTTTTAATAAAGTTTTTAACATATTCCAGTCAGTGAAAGCGAATGTGCCATTTTATATGGTAAGAATACACCCGGTCTACAGACTAACAGAGAGCATATGACCGTTAGATCTGTAAACAGGGATACCTTTGAATTGGAAGTACATAATAAAATCTGCTAAAATCACTGAAGAAATTAGGAAATGTTTCCTAATTGTGAATAAGTTTGTTATTTGTAGTTGATTATATAAATGTTGATAAAGAAATCCCATAATGTTTAAACGTTTTCTTCGGGTTTGATAGTGTGGATTGTAAAAAGGTTCATATGTTTCTTAATGACATTTTGATGACTTGTAAGGTATATGAAAACTATCACCTTCATCACACAAATGACCACTGAAGTATATACATGTACACAAAGGTTTAAAATGTGCAATTGAGTTAGCAATATAAAACTAACATTGATTTGGCTACACTATATGTGTTAGTACTAATATTAATACCCGGCCTCCGCTGCCCCGGCCGCAATATATAAAAAAAATCTCTCGTCGTCAGAAAGCTACGTTATCGCAGCTATAATAAAATGTGTTTGCTTAAACCCACCCAGGAAGACCTTTTTAAAACGACATTAATAATTCCTTTAATACCATGTTTTGATTTGCTGCATGGTATGATCTTTTTATGTACTGTAAACCGTCAGCTTATAGTTATACATTTGCAATATTTTGGTTAATAGCAAATGACAAAATTATAATTCACCTGGTTGGGGTGGAATACGTGAACATATTTCAGTATCCTAAAAAGTTCATAATGTGGGATAGACCGTACAAATGCAACCATACTCTGTACACTTCTTCAAATACTAGCAAGACACCCTGGCAGTTAATGACAACTAGATCATAAGATGACTGTCTTTCGAATACAGGGCTATGTAAAATATTTAATCTTAATTTATTAATATTATGTGGTGTTGATAATTTATCTCAGTTTTAAATATGACGTTTATATTTTTCTCTTATAAGTGATAATTTTGTTTCATAGTTCTTAGCAATACCGCACCTTCGCCAATTTTCTCAATTTTGATGTAATCCTCCATTGTTTCTTTTCTCGATTTGGTGTGAAAAAGAGGTTATTCCTTTTCAGTTCTGTTGGAAATCTGTTTCTGAAATAACAAGAGTCCCATTACTTATATGGTAAATGTTAATATCCACATACAATGATAAACATGCGACTGTGACTAGGCCTATGTATTTGTTATTGATGGTGTCTTCAGAGCGGAAGTCCGCTCAAGTTTGAACATGTTGAAATAACGAACTTTGATTCGAGTTCATTGCCATTGGATGGCAATACAGCTTCTATAGTAGACATCTTCAGTATGATATGAACATGTAAGAAGATCAGACGCGCATGTACGACGCACAACTGCTTATATTTTAAATCTCAATTTTCTAACATTTCAAAAAGAAATCGCCATTTACTCGCACGCCGTGTGAACTCAGGATTTCTAATGTTTTGGTCGTTTCTTGCTTCTGCATAAATTCAAATAACAGAAATGATAACACATTGATTACGGGATACATTTGCGTATTTTCAATATGAAGAACTAACTTTTAACTGGTCATTAACAATTAATTAGACGACAAAACTAATTCACATGTGAGTTACAAACCTTTCTCCACTTCAGAAATGCCGCTGTTTCGAATCATCCAATCAAAGACGAGGTTTCAAAATGTAAATAATATACATTCGGGAAGCTTCGGAACTTTTCAATTTCAATAACTGTGGTTAGGTAAACCCACAAGAAATCCGAATGAGTTAAGTCTTGTGACACAGAATAAACTGAAAGCTGTGCAAAGTGGCAGGTATAGGTATTCTCTGAAATAAACAGCATGTTTCTTTGACATGTAAAGTCTATATATAGGGCGATTCATACACACTAGGAGTGTCGTTTGATCTCAAATTTTGTTAGTAGTACTCTCTTGTTTATTTGGAATAACCCAATATAGTGTGTAGTCTGGTAAGTGACCTGTCAACAGAAGGTGGAACACAACACATGTGATCCTGAGTCAGTGTTCGAACATGATCAATATATTTATCAATCAATATTTACGTTATTTTATTAATTTCTACATCAGTTAATCATCTTAAACATAATGCAGATATATACGAAGGTAGATTGTGTGATATCTTTAAATGTTATTTTTAAATGTATATATAATTACAAGATCAAAGAGTATGTATGTGTTTGAGCAAAATGACTGAAATCAATTGTTACCTGTAACTGATTAAAGTGTCTCTGTTTTAATAAAAGAAACATTTGCATTTTCAGATTTAAATTAAAATCAAAGATGTCCTCAGGTGCACCTCCACCATACCAGGAAGTTCAAGGGGGTCAGCAAGGTAATTTAACCGATTACAAACAATTTAAGCAATAGACCTACACAGAAGTAATAGACACAACATATCCTATGCCTATATCTAATATGTAATTAGTACTAATTACATATTAGATATAGGCATAGGATATGTTGTGTCTATTACCTGTGGGCCTACATGTTTAATCATACAATGAAAATTAAAATGAATGTGGTGGCTCAAGTGTAGTTTTAAACCAGGAAATATATGCCCTTGTAATGTACATATAGTCAGTACTGTATTAATATAGCATACACTTTAAAGTTCCTATGTCAGTGTATTACCAAAACTAAAATTAGTTTATTGTTAAGGGGCAAATGTATGTTTATTTTGGTGTAATTAATATACCTCTATGTGCTTATGAGATTTAGGGTACATTAAGCAAGATTTTTCACATGGTGTACACTGTACAGTGATCAATCAACAATTTATTTTCATCCGTCCTTTTCAACTGTATTGCTAACAACTGTATTGCCAAAAACAATGGGTCCCACAATGTTAAATGTCAGTATTTCCAGAAATTCTATGAGTCCCATAAAAATTCTATATGAGTATAGGCCTCAGGACTTGTATTTAGATTTATCACTAGGTGTATAGTGGCAGGGAAGCGTCCGTTTAGATGGCTGCGATGAAGTTTTCACTGACAGTAGAAAGTATTGATACGATTAGCAGTTAGGTTTGTTTGTTTGGGGTTAAACGTCCTCGCAACAACCAGGGTCATATGCAGATGGGTGCCTAGGGAGACAGCGCATGAAACAAAAAGTAGATAGAAAAGAAAGACAACAGAAATTAAAAAACCCCAAATGTTGCAATAGGGGCAGCAGAACAATTTTGGTCTCTTCCATGTCTCCTTCGTAGGAAGACACAGAAGAAAACCCCAGATTCTGCAGGGGGACCCACATTAGTCTCCTCTTACAATCATGCAGTGGGATACAGCAGGCCTATTTTTCCCAGAACCTGCACAGGTTTAGAAGTTAGGGTGTTATCCACATCCTCCACATTCCTTCTCCAGTATCAGGAACTGAGTAACCAGTATCTTTACTTGTTGATAGCTTTCCTTTCTGTATATGACTACACTTATATAATTTATGGTGGAATTCATTCACACACTGTAATAATTAAGTCACTGTAAAACCAGATTATATGGTCCTATCCTGCTCTAGATCATTAAATCTCAAATATGTGCAAAAGTTTCTCATAAGGTAATTTCAGTAGCTATCTGACTAAAAGATAATTCAACAAATAATTTGTTTCTGTTTTTCCATAAACAGGTTATGGAACAGCAGCCCCTGGAGCAGCTCCTCAATACCCCCAACAAGGGAAGTATCCTGGGGGACCACAGCAGCCCCAGGGAGGTTATACCAACCCTGCAGGACCTCCTGCAGGGGCCTACACTGGCAACCCATACCCCAATAACACTGGCGCCCCCTACACCAACCCACAGCAGGCTGGGTACAACCAGGGGTATCAAAACTACACTAATACTAGCAATGTAGTTGTCCAACAGCCTGCTCAACAGGTGGTCATCGTGGGAGGCTGTCCAGCCTGTAGGGTAAGTCATTGGTCAAGTTGTAGAGGTGGGGACAGTGTGCCTCAGGTGGGCATCGTGGGAGGCTGTCCAGCCTGTAGGGGATGTCATTGGTCAAGTTGTTGAGGTGGGGACAGAGCTCCTAAGGTAGTCATCGTGGGAGGCTGTCCAGCCTGTAGGGGATGTCATTGGTCAAGTTGTAGAGGTGGGGACAGTGTGCCTCAGGTGGTCATCGTGTGAGGCTGTCCAGCCTGTAGGGTATGTCATTGGTCAAGTTGTAGAGGTGGGGACAGAGCTCATCAACAAGGTTGTCCGTGGACGGTCAGACACCTTAACCACTTAATCATCATGGCCTGCTCACCAAAATCTGGCACATCCTTAAATGGCTGTAAACAGGACATCGTTAAGGGCAGTAAACACAAACCAAACCGTACCAAATTATGCATCATGCATGTGACTATTCATCTAAGGATGGCTGACTGTCGCATAGTGAAATAAGTTGTATATTTACCTGCTATTATAGAATTATATGGCTCTTTGTTAATTTTTGATACATAAGTTGTGAGGAAGATTTTTTTAAATAAGAATTTATAAACTTTCTATTAGTGCATGATATGAGACTTGTTTCTTGATATTGCGTATCATAATAATTTCATATCTTTCATGTTGTTACAGTTTTGGTAACTGGTGATCAAGGGTGTATAAATTCTGGGCTTCTCAAATTATTGTAAAAATATAGACTGCCTCTGGACTAGTAATCTTAACTCATTCACCCCTGAAATGCATAATGAACTATTCCAACCTTTGAATTGGAACAGTTCAAATGTGTCTTCAGGGGTGAATGAGTTAATATGAAATTGTTACACCCCTGGGTGATTGTAGTAAAAGAAGTAAAAGTATACACAGGTATCATGATTATTTGCCAGCTTAAGGTACAACATAGTCAAAATATGGAAAAGCCAAAAATGGGCTTTTCCGGAGATAATTTTATGGAGTGTTAGGGATCAAGGCACTTATAACTGATAAGATTTGAGTGCATAGTCTGAAATGTATCTGTTGTTTAGGTGAGTGTGATTGCTGGGCATTTTATAAGAAAATTACACAATAATGTTGACCAATGTACACAAATATAACATGATATGAATAATTGCAATGATTTTGACGTAATGTTGCCCATTCATTTTACTTATTGTCCTCATCATTTATTGCCTAACAAAATAAAACTTTAAATCTCCTCAAAGTTCTTTGTGTATCTATTCACTGTGGTCATAATACCAGATGTACTTTCTTTTCTTACCGTACTATTTTACTGGTGATAAGGCCAGGGGGCCTGTGCATGAACAAATGTCTGAAGTAGGGGGCAGGCTTATCACCGGATATGAGCCTGTGTTTTACCAGTCGTAGACTGGTCATCGTGGTCCCCCATTTTGGTTCCAAATACCACAGCTTACCGAAAGTGGTAGTAGATTGTTTTATAAATATATATGATACTTAAATGTTATGTTTCATATTGCAGATAAACTTAAATTAATCAAGATGTGTACATAATTTGGGTGTTGGCAGAAATGAATCAATTAATAAATAATAAAAATTGAACACTGTAAACCATATTTTTGACCATAGGTATTCATTTCTGTCCACAGGTTGGAGTGTTGGAAGAAGATTACACTTGTCTCGGGGTACTGTGTGCCATTCTGTTCTTCCCCCTCGGAGTTCTGTGTTGCCTAGCAATGAGACAAAGACGGTGTCCAAACTGTGGAGCGGTGTTCGACTGAGGTGCCCAAACATTCTAGTGGGGCTCTGATGTTCCTAGCATGTTCAGCCTAAAGTAATGATAACGAAACATTTGTTTGTGTCTCTAGATTTGAATTGTGGGATTGTTTTTGTCATCAGTAAACTTAGTATGAATTTTGGCCTGCAAAGAAATTTTTGCACATTTTTGAAAATTTGTTACTCGACAAAAGTTATTATTAGAAAATCTTCCTGTTGGAATTTTAAATCAAAATAAATATAAATGTTATGCATGTATTGAAAATGTGAAGTGTGCTATACAGTTACTCTTGTTTCCTTGTAATGTATGGAAAATGTTTAAGTCAAACTTGACAACTATTGAAAAGTAATTTTGTCATAGACAACATCCCAACTCTATTTAAGGTATGTACATTTTTGTAACAGAATTAATGGACATCCAAGTTACATTTTAAGGTACTTCAAATTTTTGTAACAGAATTAATGGACATCCAAGTTACATTTTAAGGTACTTCAAATTTTTGTAACAGAATCAATAATATAATAAATAACAGATTTCTTCCTTTGAAAAATTTAATTAATCATTCACTCATTCACCCCTGAAGACACATTTGAACTCTTCCAGTTCAGTGGTTGGAATAGTTCATTATGAAATTTCATGAGGTGAATGAGTTAATCATATTACACATGAAAGAATATATGCTACCCTATGATGACTGGTATCTTCGAAAGAAACCTGTAAGTTATCTTTTACAAATGGTAAGTTTGACTTGATTAATTGAGGACACACTTAGAATGATCACAATTCAATTACTAAATTTGTGTGTCAAGGGAGGTAATTCTTGCACAGTATATTGTACAGGGTAGCTTATTCCCTTAAGGGCTTTGAGGGGTTAACCAATGTTTTGTTAACTGTATATATGTTTACTCTTTGTATGAATGGTGTTTAAAAATGTAAATATTCAGCATCAAGATTAAAATATATATAAAATTGGTTCAAGGTGGCAGATTTTGTTTTAAACTGAAAAAATGGATATTTGCTTAAAAAGAGGGTTTTCGGGGGAGTAAATCATATAAAAAAAGAAAAGAAAGTGAAAAATTTTTCATATATATACTAATGGAAGGTTAATGACCTTTTTTTGTACTAACAGACAGCAGGATGCAATAATGCTAGTTGTAAGCTTTTTATCATCCGTGTACAATTTTCCCAACCAAATTTTCTTTTCGCACAGCACATTATTTAAGCATGCTTTAAGCCTTGCTTCCTAATGCCTAATGCTGTTGAACTTATTACTCGATGGTAGATACATATTTGTGGGTATAAGGGTTTGATATTTGGGTTTGAAACTTCATTCTTAATTGGGACTAAGTTTCGCTCATATCTGGCATTTAATTTTCACTTTAATTTAAAAATATTTCATCACATAAATTAGATAAGACTTTTTGCGACTTTTAATGCATTTACAAAATTCACAAAAAATACATGTTATAAATAAGGGGGGGGGGGGGGGGGAGACAAAATGTCACGCTTTTTTTTTCTCACACCAAAGGAAAGTAGGAAACCAACTATCATCATGAATCATGATGGCTTTTAGGTATGGACAGTTTGTGTGTTTGTGCGAATATTCCTTTCGGGGGGTCACACAGTTTGATAAATTATTCAATAATGGGAATAGGATTAGTTTCTAACAGAAATTTGAATTCAACTTGAGGAGAAATTGTTCAAAAGGCCCAAAGGTGAGACTTTGACAGTATACCAACAGTCTGAAGTTTATTCCCAAATCTACTAGTTGGTGTGCTGACTTATATACTGGCTTAAAAACAAAACACATCTAAATGTTTATTTTCTACATTCATAAAGAAACTTTTATAGGATGATTAAAAAATTAACCTTTTTTTTTTCAATTTAAATTTTTTAGAGTTTGACCACATATACCAGTATGCAATCTTGTCCAGTTATGTTGAAGTAATGTATATAAAACACATTTATAAAACACAGGTGCACTTGGTACATGTTTACTGTTAAAAAATACTGTCAAAGTTACCCTGAGATTTCATATAAACTCCACATTTATACATGTGACTTTGAGAAAAACTTGGACGCATTTTGGAAAGATCTCGAGTTGAAGTATGATCATACAGCATCTTTAATATGTAAAAATATACATAGGCTTATTTTATGTTTACCACAATGAATTTCAAACTATATTGATGTGGATATAAAGGCAGCAATGCCTGCGTCCACTAATATCCTATTTAACCCTATTAAATGTATTAACTCCTATCAGCTTTTCTTCTAAAGAAAGAATGAGTTGATTTCTATTTATAACTTTTAGTGCAATAAGGTCTAATCCGTATTACTAATGTATTTAGTTTAGAATGTATGTTTATTATTTAATATCTCTATATCAAATGTAAATAATTAATAATTAATATTCATGTCCATATAGCTAATTCTATTTGTATTCAGGATGGTGTAATATTGATAGATAATTACGAATTACGATTTTAAGAACATTAGCAGTATAATCAGCAAAAACAAAACTTGAAAATTCTCATCCTTCTCCTTATATAATAAGGTAATGAAGGTTTGCCACGACAGAATTCAGTATATTTAATCGTAAACCAGTATTAGCACATTATAAATAGTAAGAGCAGATGAACGAAGTTCAAAATTCAAAACTTTGCAATTTTTTTATATTCTTTTTGAGGAAGATATAAATATATAAACAAGTTCAGTATAATCTTTATCATCCAATGTCTTATTCTGTTTCATTTGAGATGTAACGTGGTATTTGATTGGTCAGTTGTAATAATTTGTGACAGTATAGCCATGATATACCGTCCGCAAATTTCTCATTTGCATATGAAACCCGAATGCCAATTGTTAATGTCAGTGACCCCAACTGTTTAACACGCCATCAAATTGATTGTTAATGATATCATGAACAATAGCGTGACCCAGAAAGGTCAATGTAATTCTACCTTCCTTTGAATGTAACTGACATCACCATCCACAGCAGAGTGTCATCATAAAGATTTTTTTAAAAAACGCACAAATATATCTTCAAATTGCTGTTCTTTCGATGGTTTTAGCCGATATGAATAAGAATGCAGATAATCCTATTGTGTTTTGAGATTTGCGTCTGTTAATGTGAACGTACTGTCACAAGTATCTGTTTTACTGGCTCTGCTCCATGTGAACGTATTGTCACAAGTATCTGTTTTACTGGCTCTGCTCCATGTTGCGGCACCAGTATAACCATGACATACATACCAACACAAATATCAACATAGAGTAGGGTTATTCTGTAAGTATAACATTTCCATTTTTTCAAACGATAATTTTCATGTACAGATGTGTCCATTGTGCTGTATCAAAGGGAAATGGTTGTGAACCAGAAGCAGTTGCTCCGGAGTTTAAAAAGAAAAAAGGAAAAATAAACAATCTTCTGTATAGAAGGTTTTGAGTATGATATGGTAATAATTATATAAAAGAAAATTCCCTAATACAGCACTTGTTATAACTAGCAGTAAAGTGAAAATTTCAAATTCATAAAATGTTCTAATTTATCATCAGTGATTGTAATAGTGAAACCTGTTTAGAACAGACCCTGAGTTTATTGATATCTTGTCTATTCTGACCCCTGAGTATTCTGACATCAAATATGACATGGCTATAATCAGATTTCTTTACATTAATTTCAAAATAAAATCTGGCAAGTCCAAACAATATGGGTCATATAGGACAGGTTTCACTATATCAAACATGTTTTTCATTAAAAGAAGTATCAATATTCACCCCTTTAATTAAATGTAATTTGTCATTGTTTACATAATCACATGAGACATTACACGATTGAAATTTAAATTTGTTGAAATAAACCATACCAAATATAAGACGTGTTTGTTTTTTTATGTCTCCCAATCATCTGAAGGGAGACATATTGTAATAGTTCTGGTTCTTCTACTAAATTTCTTGTCCAGGCAATAACTTTTAAACCATTAAATGATATCTCTATGAATCTTACAGTATAACTATATCGCCCATAGATGATGTGCGATGCACCATCATGAGGTCACTGTGACCTTGACCTTAGGTCAAAGGTCAAAAAGTGCAAATTTTCAGTGGTTACTTTTAAAACTTTTAAACTGTTATAGGGTACTGTGATATTCCATTTCTTGACTTTTTAATTGCATGAATATATATATATATATAGAAAAAATAAGATTAACGACCGACTAAAAAACTAGCTGCTTTCACTCTTCAGAATGGTGAAAGCAGTTAGTTTTTTAGTCGGTCATTAATCTTATTTTTTCTATATTTACTTCCTTCACATGGACATTTAATCCTTTTTTATGATATATATATATATGCAAAACCAGCAAATATAAATTTTGGCTATTAAATAAATTAGCTGGTAAAAAGTAGCACCCGGAGCAGATATATAGTTCTCTCCAACCTAGGGTACATTCGCGTATCTGGTTGAACCTGTAAAGAAAACGACGGG
>JAUMHH010002308.1:0-11509 GCA_032359455.1 Chlamys rubida
TTACCTTTCTGTATTGACCTACATTGTTTATATATAGGCGCTTCCTTACCTTTCTGTATTGACCTACATTGTTTATAAATAGGCGCTCCTTACCTTTCTGTATTGACCTACATTGTTTATATATAGGCGCTCCTTACCTTTATATCCAGCCAGTAGGTTTCTACAATCAGTACAAACCATATTATCACAACAAATCGGTAATTCAGTAAATAAGTTTAATTCAATACGTACAACATTATCCAATTTAGCACAAGTCGAACAGATTAGTTCTGGTATTGTAACAATCGGATTTTCTACATTATGCTTTACAAATCAGTCCGATTAGATATACGAGACGATTTATATAAGGCATTAAATACCGATCTGTATGGTAACAGCCTGCTGCGATAAGCATTGACCGAGAACATTTCATACTTCTCCCGACTTCTTACTCACCACTTCAACCTACACCGGAGGATTGAGATGCACATTTAAAATACACAGGAATGTTAATCCGTTACTCTGCTCATAATAAACGCAATACGTAAATGTCCCTTCATTTAACCATAGTACATGTTATAGGCCTGTTCCCGTATGATATAACTCAAGCTGTCTGCTGTTTGTATTAATATCGTGTGAGTCATGTGATCATCTGGCTAGGCTTTACGCGAATAATATAAAACAGGACATTTTGCCGACTTTTTATCATCTTCGCTCTTGAACTAGACGAATAAAAAGGGTTGCAATTGTAACAAATACCTGGAACGGATGCCCGTACCCAACATTTAAAAGATTCCGCATACAAGGGGTGCCATATAGATCATTAACACTGAGTCTAATTAAGATTAAAATAGGCATTCATTCAAGACTATGAACATGGAAATCTCATTTATAACAATTACCAAGTATAGAGTCCCAAGGGGTTTATAACCTCCGGAGCCCGACATTTAAAATGTCCCAAAACATCTATCATCATTATATCGAAAATATTCCTGCGTCCATTACCTTTCCTAAAATCATCTTGACAAGGGATATGCAAACGTGGGGATGCGCTGGAATAATCTGGTTAGTCATATAAATATTTTGTTTCCAATCGAAAACCCTCCTGACAGTTTGGTCATTCACTGTGGAGGGAATGACGTTGGACAATGTGTTTAAGGATTGGTAAAATACAGAATTCGTCGATGCTAAGAACCTTGCCATCCATGCTGCCTGAAAAAAGCATATTCTAGTCAGCAATGTTTCCGCGTTTAAAATATATTGGAGGGTGGGGGGGGGGATATGTGTCGTTATTGTTCTCCAACACTCGTTGGTCATCTGCTCAAGGTGAACTTGGCCCATAGGTTTTGTGCTAGAGTTATTTTCTATGTATTTGGTGTACATATTCAGCAAGGCAATTGGCCCTTATTTGACGTCTGTTCTTTGATTATTAATTTTCATTTTGTTGCGTATTTAACAAGCATTGCCCGTTTTGGCATGATCGGTTTTCGATCAAGCATTTTTCTTGGGCATTCTGTTGTGGCGGTGGCAATCACTCGCGTTTCGGTTGTGTTGCCATTCGGCAAATGTTTTACTTGAATAACAGATTACTTATTTTTTTAACACAAGTTATTTTTTTATCATAATAATTAAATAACTGTTTAAGTAAAAACATGTAATATTTGGGGGAATATCCTGTTCCGAATTTCCCCTCGTGTTTTGAAGTTATTGGCCACTATTGCCTCATCACAACACAAATGCAGATTTGCACGTGTATATCTGGAGTTTTGTGTTATATTTTGAGAAGTCGCCTTTTTGATCAAGCTGGGACACAGTAAGTTTTACTTTTGTACTGCAATGGACATCGATGGAAGATTGTTTTTATCGGGGGGAAATTAAATAAGTGGAATAAGCATTTATTGTACTTCTCCTGAATAAAATCGAGACTGTTTTATTAATTCTTTAGTGTTATTTTATCGTCTGCTATGTCTGTCAGACAATCTATACAAGATGGATCAATACAATTCGCTGTTGTGTATATGTGCTCCATTTGATCAACATATAATATAGAGGCGTCATATCTGACATTTCATATCACCAAGGTAAAGAACAACTGTCCTCACTAATAGCTATTGAACACTAGACAGTAGAGTTTGACAGTATCAACAATTCTGTTGTTACTAAATCACAAGTTCTTAAACTTGTGACAGAATCAATGCGGTTTTTGTTTGTAAATATTGACATTGAACACTAAATCTTCTCCTCTTGTGGTATCTTAGTGTGCCATGTTGCCAAATATCGGACGGATTATTTACTTATGACGCTGTATTTGCCCTTCAACACGTGGCGATCGTTAACACGCATCCCGTTGATGGTAACATCTGTGCCTGTGAGTGTTTTAATCAAATAGGTGCCACTTCACAGTTTTTATAAACTCTTTATCTGACATGTCTGTCATCGTAACAGATTCCGGAGTTGCAATGGGAGTTTATTAACAAAATATTTGAACAACCTCCTATTAAAATATTATATATAGCTTCATTAATTAAAAATATTCATGTCATACTTAAATCTTTGATCATTTCTGAATATAATTTCCTGTGTCTATTTGTTCACTTTTGTTTACTGTTGCTTACTTTTTTGTGATGGCCATAAATGGCTGTGATGTAATTACATTACACTGTCTGTGTTATACTCTGCTAGTCTGCTAGAAATAATAATAAGAAAAGAATGATCTGTTCTTATTCCAGAGGTCTTATAAACGACGTAGACGTTAGGCCTAGATGAATACTTAAGAAAGAGTTTGAGAAGCAAACCTTTTATATGTACATATATTATAACTTTTTTATATATATACATTATGTATTTTCGATGAAATGATTTCCAGTGCATCGCAGCCTCTTTTCTGCACCCTGATTAGCTTAACGATAATCAAACACAGAAATTTAGTAAATGATAGAAATATTGAAAGTTGTAACGAATGCTACAAGTTGGGGTTTCAAACTGATGACCCGAAGGAAAAATCCTCACTTACACACACACATATATACATATTTTATTCTTTGCCTTAAATATCTTTGCCCTAAACTTATACAGCAAAATCGGGTGTAAACTTTATTTTACAACAATTATGAAATAAGTTGTAAAAACTTATATTAATCACTCATACTGGCTCAGATGTTTGCGCGCGGGGTCTTACATGTAATGTGGGAGGAAACCGGAGTACCCGGAGACAACCCACATAGTCTGGGATGTGATCCCAAACCTGTTCACGTCCGATCGAAGAATCGAACCCCGGACGCATTGGTTAAAGGTGCTCGCGTTATCCACGTAATCCTTAACAAAGACATTTATAGTTGAAGTGTGATTCTAGCCGCAGGCATCTATACCTGATAATTAATCAAGACCCAATTTCTTTAATCGGTCTTTGATCCTAATGCAGGGCATCTCTAATTGAGGTTCTAGAGCAAGGTATCCATAATTGATCCGTAACCGTACACCCAAGCATCTTCAATCGATCGATTGCCTTCGGGCAACGTATCTGTTACTACAGATTTCATTTCCATTGGTTTAGAATAAAATTTTGTTTCAAAAACTTCTTTGGTTGTTTAAGCATGTTTAACCTATTTATTTTTATTTGCGAAAATTGAATTTCTTCAAATATTTCTATTTAAGAGTGAAGAAAATAATGTAGGTTGTGATAACATTAGGAATAAATCTTAGTCATTAGTTTTACACTGAATACAACCATGTTCGTTGATTTCATCAGTTACATTATGGCATCAAATTCTTATGTCAGATGTTGCGTAAGCATTTGTGAGCAACCAGTTCCGTCTACATTGGCTGTATAGACGCTATTGAAATATAAAATTACAACGGCTGAGACTTCAGACATATAACATATATTTGCATTGAATGGTAAAGATAAATGGACTATGATAAATATTACTGCATCAGTAACGAAATAATGAATTTTATCTGCCATCAACTCCTTCACGAATACTTTGAGTTGACAACTTTTTAACTGTGTTCACGGTGTGCGTCTTTCACAGAGTTTATTTGGCATGCTTACAAGTTGTCCGAAACAAAAAATCCTATGTTGAAAATAATTTGTAGCTTGTTATTTTCGCATTGGGCGCCGCCATCTTGTTACACTGTACACTGTAATGATACCGTTACAGAGGTTAACTGAGCGCAAGGCATTCTGGGAAAGGATTGATGCTGAACATGGAAAAGACATGGGCTCCTTAAACTGTTAATTATAACTTCCAACTATTTGACCCCTAACATCACCGATGAGGCCTACAAGGACAAACAGCTGTATGATGTAGTGTAATTCACCAACATTTTTAAAGCGGCAACCACCTACAGTGTACATGTGTGTGTTACATTCATCTTTATATTAACCCCGTACTCAATTGCAGTTGTATCGAATGTCGCGTACAGAAGAGAATGGTCTCTCTCTGTTCCACCTCCTGACGAGTTCTGTTGATTCGTCACCCTTCCTCGTTTTCCAATAATTGCCAATCTTACAGGTCATCGAGTTATACACAATCAGTAACATTTCGTATTTGGTACGTGTAATAATAATAATAATTCGAGGTTCTTATATACCGCTTTATCACAACCTAGTTCGTAGGTCGTCTCATAGCTGTTCACAAATTATTATTCGTGGTTATAGGGCCTTTAATTTGCAACCAGCAAATATCTTTCTGGGCTCCCTGGGGAGCAAACAGCCGGTGCTGCCATTTTGGCGCTTACAGCTAGCATTCCACAATTCCAGCACTGCCCAACCACGTACTCATTTACAGCTGAGTAGACTGGAACAAGCGGAGTAAACGTGACTTGATTAGAACCCGCAACTATTCGGTCACGCGCCCGGCGTCTTACTGCAGACTGTTGAGACTAATCTGTCATTGCTTTCAGAGATAGTAACGGTGCAATACTTGACCTTTTTGTTTCAAACCAAGCGCTTCATTGTAGTAGCAGTATGAAAAATCATATTGGCAGGGCCATATATATATGAGATACACATATACTTGTACGCAACAACTGTTTGATAACATACAGGGATATACCGATGCTGTATTTGGCTATTGTAGTTATTAAGTGCTGTAGAATCATCTCTCAAATGTTATAACCGAGAGTTATTTTTCCTTGATTTATTATCTCACTTGCCTGTGTGGTTATTGGGTGACCTAGATAACGTGCTGACTTTGACGGGAGACATCATGACCGGTGCTATATACGTTACAGGATATTACCCTTCGGGAACACGTAGTTCGCCTTCTTTTTGTTGTATTCACGAAGCTTGTTTTGTTATCTGCATTGACTTATAGTCCAGATTATGTTCTCCTGAGCGGACACTTTATATGTATAGTATCGTTCTATTTTACTCTCTTTCCGATATATCTATTTCCCATTTCATAAAGATGTATGCTTACTGTATTACAAAGGATTTATTTGTCAGTCGGTAATCTTGAAGATTGCCATCACAAACTCCACTCACTATACAATACAGAGTATCAGAGTGTGATACAGGGACAGACTGAGATAAGTAAATGGTAGGTTATGATATATCTAATAGACGTAAGTTTTGGCCTTACTCGCTGACGATATATTATATTTACATTTATCACATAACTGACCACTTTTACTATGTCCGTGTACTACGGCCATGTCATAGATATGGTATTACACACCAAAAAGCTCGTGTCATAAAAACAAAATTGAACTCGTTTATTAGATTCATTATGTCATGGACCCTCATGTAAGATCCTCTATATTGCTTATGTACCCAATGTTTCAATAAGCTGCGATTGATTAAGACTCATCTATTCAATCCTTTCCAGATATGAAGGCATGCTTTGTAGAACGTCGCCTTACTCATTAAGGAGATATGTTTTGAAGTTCGGTTTTATACTTTAGTTAACTACATGACTAGATGAAGTATATCAGTATATGTCTGGAACCATTGATCTAAAGTAGAGATACTTTGTTGTTCATTTTGTCGGAGTTCATGACGGGCGTATTACTTAAAAAGTGATCATGTCATAAGATTTTTACCAATGAAACTAAAACAGCATATTTTCTAAGTGGAATGTTCAATCAAATAATGCCGGAAATTTAGTGTAAAGAGGAAATTAGTTTGTAAACTTTAAGTTGTGGAATTAAAAATACAGATCAGTTCTGACATGTTTGGATGTGGCGATCACTTGATCTGTCCCTGTATGTGTTACGCGGGTGGG
Organism: Chlamys rubida; assembly: GCA_032359455.1. Taxonomy (NCBI): domain Eukaryota; kingdom Metazoa; phylum Mollusca; class Bivalvia; order Pectinida; family Pectinidae; genus Chlamys; species Chlamys rubida. Next base: position 6,207 of record JAUMHH010002308.1, read on the forward strand.
AGGGGCTCTCAATATAGATAAGTACCACGGGTGGGAGGGGCTCTCAATATAGATAAGTACCACGGGTGGGAGGGGCCCTCAATCTATATAAGTACCACGGGTGGGAGGGGCCCTCAATCTATATAAGTACCAATTTAAATAGAATCCCGTTTGCACCTGAAAAGACACATATGTAAATACATAATGTACATCGATATTATATGTCATATAATGAACATTATTTGACAATTGAATGATTGCTACTGTATATCATATACATGCATGGCATTTATTATGTAATTGTAAATATATTTTTCTCAGTCAGTACTGATTATATAAAAGTACAAACAGATGTTGAAGATATTAACAAAACTTCCTACTGAAATAAATGCAAAATTGAATATAACTACAGTTTGACTGTGTACTTGGATACATTATAGCCAGCCTAACAGCATGATATTTTAAGTTACTTTTTTACTCTTTACATCTTTTACGAAAAGCTAACAATACTTGCAGTATTTGTGAAAATGCCTTAAACGCATAATCTTACGTAATTACGGTCGGAGAATGGTAAATACTTACAAAATATGTTTGTAGTAACTTTTACGATCTACTTTAAGAATCGCTTTTCTATCAAAAATATTCTGTATTGAAAGAATGTTGTTTACGTCAATATCACATAACTCGGACTGGATAATTACAAACATTTATTGCCAGCGGTTTGTCGGGAATCTATGGGCTTGAAATAATTATAGCATTGTCTACAACCGTTTTACAAATAACATACGCCATTTCTTCTACTCTAATTACAAATTGTCTACCTTAAATTATAAAACCAGTTATTCTGCTCTCTTCAATTACACAAGAAAGCGAAATCACTCTGTGCTACTCAATATGGAGACTGCATGTCCAATATCTCCTCTGATGTACTCCGAACAATACCGGAAATAAGCATAATGATATTTGTTAATCATTGCTATTAATTTGTCAGAAAGAATCTTTTATTGAAGCTCAAATTAATGTTGATTTCATCACTAGTATTACGATATACAAATTTCGATCGTCCATCTTTGTGACTTTTATTATATCAATATCATGTTTTATTGTAAACACGTGAATTAAGTATTGTGTTTTCATACGTGTTTCGGAAAATATTGCGCAATCTGAATAGTAATGTGTAATGACGGACAGTTTCTTTGAACAGTGTGTGATTAAAGTCAACATAATTTGATTTTAGTGTTCCTTTCTTTCTAAGAACAATGACGACTCCTAAAAATATGTTTTTATTGATATATAAACAATGTCTATATATCTTTTTTATCATTTCACCAAACGTTGGGAAATGTTCTAGATATCACCGCCACCCAGAGCTGACTCATATCATACAGTCGGTAAATATTGACAGAAAATATCTCAAGTTTTACAACATATAGCAATTAAATATTTTACTTTTTCTGTCTAGGATATACAGTATTTATTAAACTTAATGGAAGGGAGATAACTCCAATGCGCTATACAAAACAATGAAGAGTTACTCCCCTTCTGCCACCAATTGAGCGATGTTTCGTGATATCCGATAAGAGACCGGTAAGATTCACTGACACATTTTTTTTCAAGGACGTTTAATGTTTGAATATTTTGCTGCCAGCAAAAAAACACCAAATTTAAAAGTCTTCTGAAAATTTTGATAACGAAGCATTTTTGTATTTAAAAATTTAATATTTTGGCACAGAAAGCCAGTCAAAGCAAACCTTTTGACCACGCCATAAGGCAATTCCGTTCATTTATAACTTATTAGCGATACTGGAGTTCAAAAGAATGAACAATTCGCATAAAACAATTTTTAGAACATATGAAAAAATACATCGCAATTGGAAATACGCCGATGAAACCGTTTATAACGTTACATGTACATAAATAACCTTGACATTCTTCATTGACGAACCGGAGGTTTTGTTCTAGCCGAGGGTTAGACATTCAAGAACCTCACCCCGAGAGTTTAGATTTCTCTGACACCTTAGGGGTGATAATTTCAATAATTGAAATTTAGATAAATCGATAATTGGATGATTGAAAGCAATTTTCCTTTAGCATTTGTTATTTTGTTAGTATTCAGAGTTTTTCCCGATTCCCATCGAAAGCTGATGGTGATGTCATAATGTATGTTATTGTTTCAATGCTATCATACTATCATCCCTGTCCACGTTCTATCTGTATTACGCTAGGGTGACAGAGTTAGCATAATCTGCCATTTTCATTTCTGTTAATGTCAATGTGCTTCAATAGGCGTATTCGTGTATAAATGTTCGTACCCTATTTACATAACATAGATAAATAAGTATCAGATGTGTGTTTATCAGTACGGTTTTATTTTACACGGTGACTTATGAAAATAGAGAATACTCTATATTTGAGTGGCCTTAGTTGTGACGTCACAGTAATTAAAAACAGAAATGTTTTGTGTGACAACACATTTTACTTCTACCGCCTGGAAATATCTCTCCTAAAGCCACATGTGACGCATCAGAACTGCGTTTAACATAAAGGGTTTTAATGATAACAACGTGTATTAGGATTATATGTTATCTCACTGTGTAATAAGTCTTGTACAAGAAGACAAGTTACTAAATACATTTCTGAGAAAGGAGCAAATTGATGTAGCGGTCCTTTTGTGCATTCGAGTCATCGTAAATGTATTATGTGAAGAACAATCGCTAAATTAAGTGATTTACAATATCAGTTGGTGTTACAAACATAGAAACACCGGAATTGCTGACACGTTTTAAAGGTACACACAAATTGATGACACATTTGATAAGTACACAAGAATTGATGACAAATTTGAAAAGTACACATCTGTTGTTGATACGATTGAAAGGTACACAATTATACATGCATTTACAGGATAAAACTCACGTTATAAGTTAATAAACTTAGAAATACTGTAAGGACGACACAAATCACATGTACCCTTAACTATTGTAATGTGAATGGACGCAAACCGTTAAAGAGCAATCCTAAGTCGGTCGGTGTTACGTTTTATCTATTTGAACAATGCAACAGAAAGACGGCGAATCGCCATATTAAAAACAAAAGATTAGAGATACAGATACTGATGATGTACAAGAACAGGAAGTTCAAGAGAAGAGGGAAATCAATTTTCTGATTACAACGACAATGAAGTTAAGTAGAAAACAAATCGATATTTGCCATTTCTTGATTACTGTTCCTATTGTATTGCGGAGTCAGTATATCTAAACGATTCTGGTAACCACAAAAATCACAAATATATCTGTTGAATCCGCAGAACTCATTCTCGTGAGAACATCAATAGTTCTCCAATACTAGTCTTGTAATTAGGGGAAACGTCATTTGTATAGGCGATAAACCACAAAGGGACGTCGATGTACCACAGATAGAACCGAAGTGAGAGATATGTTTATTAGGACAAAGTGATGACACATAGGCATGCTTAACATAGCATATAGATCATCATATCCTCAAAGATGTATTACCATAACATAGCATATAGATCACCATATCCTCAAAGATGTATTACCATAACACAGCATATAGATCATCATATCCTCAAAGATGTATTACCATAACACAGCATATAGATCATCATATCCTCAAAGATGTATTACCATCTACTGACTGTAGATCGATGTAATACACAGTGTTTTCAGAATGCAATTACAACTTACCTCCTCAATATACCTAAGATTAGCATTACGTCATGTAAGGACTGACTCATTAATTCATTACATGTATACCACTGTGGTTCAACTTGAACTCTGATGATAGCTGCATCATTTCACATTAGCATGTAAAACACACGAGACTTTAACGTGTATTTTAAGTTGCAGACATTAACATATGTAATGTCTTGTATGTTTAACAATAGTACCTTGGTATTACGAGGTCGATTACCTGGTTATATAACAAAGTAGTCTTGCAAGTTCAAGGTCAGTGTCTATTTATATACTGCTCAATGTTTTGGTCGATGTATTTTATAATGGCAGGTCGCCAGTTTCCGTGGTCTTACCTCAAAACGGTAAACAGCAATTTAACTGTTTTCTGATTCAGAACTAGTATGCTCACTTTCCTAAATATCAGATGATGAAGCTTTCATCCACGATAGGAATTCTCCGGATTAACATTAATAACTAGATCCGTATACAACTATTGGACTTCAGTGTCCACTATGGTTAGATATATGTATTCACTGTGCCTAAGATAGGTAATGCTTAAATGATTGGTCACTCTGATTAAGATAGTTTATTATCAAACAATTGGTCACTGTGGCTAAGCTAGTTAATGATTTAGAAATTGGTCACTGTGTTTAAGACGGTCAACGAATAAATTGGTCACTGAATCTAGGAAAGTTGATGACTGAATATTTGGTCACTGTGACGCAAATATTTAATGATTAAAAATAGGCCAGTTAATAATTGAATACTTGGTCACTGTGTCTAAGAAAGACGGTACATTGTAGTTATATGTGTACGTGTTTCCTGTACCGATGCCATGTGGTGGTTGTTATAGAGGTATTACAAATTAGCTTTGGCGATAATGTAACTCACACGTACCAATAAATACAATGTTTACGTTGCGTCTTGGATCGTTGGTTAACTACCTATGTTTACCTTGATTTCACATCAGGTATCAGAAAATCCTCTGTTTTGGATCGTGTGTGTAAGAACAATGCTGTCACAGGATTGGCTGCACCTTAGACCTTGGACACGTCTAGCAATCGAACCGGTCAGAAGGTTCATCTAGTTATTACTGAGTTAACGATACAGTGTTATACAGTTAAAACAAAGATAAAATAAATAGTAATATTGTTTGGATAAATATAAAATCAAATACACACAGCACGTTAGTAAGATGTCCTTTCGAAACGGAATTTTGCATTTAATCTAACTATTGCACAACTCAATTCTACACACTTTCAGAATATATCTGTCTGTTCGGTATTAGATTTACTTATCTGGAATAACTACTTTTACTCTCTTACTGTTAAGTGTAGAAACAACAATTAGGAAATAAAAGATTTATTCCCTGGAAGGGTATGGAGTAGACCGGAGTGTTTCTCCTTTAGTATTGTAAACTATATACAACTAATCAACTCATAAAGGTGTGACATTATATAAATATCCCATTCATGTGAGGACGATATTGCATATTTTCACCCCAGGGAAGCATTGTTGACCGAGGCGAAGCCGAGGTCAACAATGCTTTCCAAGGGGTGAAAATATGCAATATCGCCCTCTCATGAATGTGATTTTTATTTTATTATACCGAGTGTCATGTTTAGGTGT
>JAUMHH010002319.1:0-10250 GCA_032359455.1 Chlamys rubida
CTGTAATTTCGACATTCAGTTCTGAAACGCCATATGTAAGAGTAGTGAGGGAGAGCATCTTGAATTCTTCCCTGAGCCATAGCAGGCCGTGTCCTTTCCGGCTGCTTATACGCATCCATGTGTACGGGTCAAATATGTCGCCATCACTAGTTTTCCATGCTGTCTTATTTACCGATGACAAGTGTATAGCTACTAAATTATTTCCTTGATCCAAAATCAGGCGAATTGTTTTATGCACATCAGGATCATTTGAAAAAATCGTACACTGTGTCCGGAAGTTTGATACAGTAAAGCCGGAAACTCGGGTTGGTGACCCACCAGTACCAAGATCATGTCCCACAGAAAACTGGATAAGGAAAAGATAAAGAAGTACCTGTACTACTTCGTTAGATATCAATTTACATGAAATCGACATCTTTAACAGCCAGAATCACAGTAATGTTTGTCGGTATGCACGTAACATAACACAGTCGATACCGGACAGTCTAATACTGTAGAGTGTCACACATGCAGAAGTGCATATAACTAGATTGCAAACATGGCTCCTTTGTTGGTTCCTGTGGTAGTGTTTGCACATGCCGATAACCTATTTTGTCACCTTTAAAAAAAAAATGAGTATTGTGTAAAGAGAATTTTTTTAAACCTCAAGACAAGATGTATTTTATTTTATTACCGTATCTTATGGAGATAATGCACAGATATTTTGTATTTATTAATACAAAATCGACTCTAGAGTTATCTTTAGTCCGAAAAAACGATAGATACATGTGCAGGAGAGAATTGCATCAAGCTTAATGAGAGATAATGTGCCTGTTCAAATATAGTCTTCTCTAATCCGATTACAAAACAAGTAATGTAATCTCGTTCGATATGAAATTTAATGTTTATTGCTCTTTTGTAATAACAAAGTAAATTAAAAGCAAATAAGTAGCAATTTATTCAAATAAACATATACTTTTAAACATCCAACTTACACTATTAGCGAGTCCACTCTCCACAGTGATAATAGTTATTTTATGAAGAAGCAAAATTCGTGTATAAATACAGGACCCTCTGATTTCAGTATATATGTACGGATACATATGTATTAAAATTATTGTGACTGAAGTAACATTTGATTTTCTTGCTTGCTGGTTTAAAGTACAATAGCAGAAGGAATGTCCTTCATTTTCAATAAAATATTTTGTTTGTATATCCTTTGATCTCTTGATATGTTTTTCATGTGACCAACAAACAAACGAAAACAAGTGTTCATAGTGGAGACTTTTTTTCCTCATTCCTCATTTTTGGTATGACTATCGTAGTAATTATATAAATGTTAAGACCATGATCGTTTTACATTTTGTATGTATGTACCTTAACAAAACATAATTACCTGTCTCATTGCAATGTTGTATTGACTGATAAGGACACCGTAACTAAAGGGTTCGGAATATAATGGATCAGTTTTCCAAAGAACAGAATAATAGCCCTCGACTAGGGGCTAGATTGTCTTATTTCTTACCTACACCAATGCATGTTGACAAAAGTGTACTTGTCCAAATGGTTTATTATCAATTAAGAATATGTAACCAAACATAGAATTATTTTTACTAAACCTTCCTTATTATTTCAAGATATTGTTCATACTAAATGGTTCCAAGTATCATTTAAAAAAACATGTGAGAAAAAGGCATAATCAGTGCTTCAGCTGTCTACACTGGACTTGTATAGGAAAATTATTTATTATTTGAGTTAGGTTTTTTTTATTGAAAACATGACTTTTAAGCTTTTATAACATAAATGATGATGTTTTAAAACCATGTTTATGCTCATTTTTGTTATAAGTTATTTAAACATTGGCTTAATGTATCATAAAGGTAACGAACACGGCTTGCCACATTTTTTATAATATATTTTAAACATACAAAGATCCTAACGGCGATTAATGGCAGTTATTTAAAAACCTTACCGGATATAGTTGACAGCCAGATTTGACACTGTTTAAACATGGGTGTGAATGAATGATATCGTCTGGGGTTGGACGATTAAGTATTACATAACATATAGCCTCAATATGACAGGCACTAATATATTTCATAAATTTAAAAGAAACCGAATGGATTGAAAGTCTTGTGTAACGAAACTATATCCGATTGACTAAATCTAATAATCGCGCATGTTTAGCCCCTCCAGCTCTCAGGGAATGTAAACCAAAATCACCTTCACCGCTCACAACTTTCAAACGCTTCAGAATCGCCTCGCGTGCACCCGTGTAACTCAAAGGTTTATTCTTATTGATTAATCGACACTTGTCGCGTAAGCGATAAACCTGCTTAAATAGAAAATCATCCGATTCTAAATCAATCTCTCCTAAACTAATGTACCTCTTCAACATTACATAGGGACACGCCGATGTATGACCCTTACTGATGACAATCTCTTTCCCAAATCGATACTGATCAGTCTTACTTTTCCTGACCTGCAATGAAAAATGCTCTGCGAAAACCTTAACATCGTTACAACGCAAATTGGTTAACTCATTAAAACGCAAAAAATCTGCAAACCCCAACAAACACATAGACAAATCTCTTACTACTAAAAGGTCTCTTGAATCTGTGAACTTATCACACAAAGAAATTAACATGTCACTAGTCACTGGCTCCTTCTTACATGTAAAGACAATCAACTGGTGCATTTCCAACCAATTAAGTCGTATCTTTAAGTTCTGTTTGCAACATGAGAACCCACCTTCCGTACTGTACAAACAAACTGGTGTTGGCAGGGGTGTCCCATTATATTTAGCCTGTCTATTTACAGGCACCTTGTGTCATGATAGCGTTAACGTTATCCCCGTTATACACTCCTATACCAAAAGCTAGTTGGCCAATCTCAATGGATCATTATTGTTGTGAGTGTTTGAATGTCCAAATGACATCTAATCTATCTGAAGTTCAAGAGCGTATTCCGCGAAGAATTTAACGAATAAAACGTATTATTTTGAATCATGACGGGGAGAAAACTTGTGGTTTTTTGTTTAAATATTATATAAAAGACTGAACGTATCAATTGTCATTGACGAAAATGAAATAATATCAGAACTGTTTGAGTTATAAAACAAGTCACTGTAGTGAACAAGTCTATTATGTTGATATATAATATTGTGTATTTTCTGCTGAAAGTTTTTTGGAATAAGGATGAATTGTTCTAATAAATTTAACTGTCCTCTGACATAATTCACATGAAAATTTCGTGTGTATCGAGGATAGTCTTAATTTTCTAATAAATAAGAGTTATATTTTACAATATGATTGAATATTTTGATGATTTTCACGAGTGCGTAGAAATGAAAAGAAAAAGAAACTAATTATTTTTACTTATTACGTATAATGCCACAGGAAGAGTCGATGACCGGTTGCGATCGGGGGTTGCGATTAGGACGTCCACGCGTAACGTCGCGATGGTGAAGACCGAGTTCATGGAGTTATTAGGCTTACAAACCTGCGTAGCAGGAGGTTAACGGCTGCTGGAACGGCAAGGAATACGATTGGTAGACGTGAACATCGGATTTATCCCCAAATAGACTGCAGATCAACAGACTGCGTGAGACTAATGTGCGTGCACGGCGGGAGTACGTTGTTTTACCACTAACACGTCGGACACGTCGTATGCAATGGATGACGGCACATATACCCAGACATTTTCCTTTGAGACGTTGGAGATTCATGCTCTTCACAGATGAATCTCGATTATTTCGAGTAGATGGCCGTCAACGTGTGTACCGGCGTAGGGGCGACCGTTTTAATTTGCTGACGCCTGTGTTTTGAAGCATGACCGATTTTGGGGTGGTTAGGTTATGTTTTCGGGGGGATCTCCCATGGTTTGCAGACACCTTTGGTGATAGTCAGTGGGAATTTAACAGCCGTGCGTAGCTGTTAATAGGACGTTAAACAAATTAAATCCAAAACCAAGCTATTATCGGGATGTTGTGCCTGGCATCCACTAATAAATGGAGTGTCAGAAACAATCCAAAATATATCAGATTAAAAGCATGACAAAATTATTGATTCCATCAGATACTTCGAGACATCTTGGTGCATCTTGTAAACATACTTTGATGTTGGTGTACGTTTACAAAATATTTTGCAAGAACTGTCAAACTTTATATAAGATATCTAGTAACGATTTACACACAATTAGAATGTGATAGGTCGTCATCAAAATATGACAACTAAAACAGCTCGTGATTTGGTTCAGAGAAAATGTGCGGTAGTAGGTCAAACAATTAAGGCAGCCATGCTTGTTTTGTCCTCGCACAGGTAACGTCTTTTCATAGGAATTAGAAAATATTTCATAGAAAAAAATAAAATAAAACGACAGAATTGATTTTAATGTAGTCTGATCCTAGATCTGTACACTTTTGAATGAATATTCAAATGTTTTTTATAATTCTCCTGTGATATGTCAGATCTTTTTAAAAAGAGAGTGACGGTCTGGAATGCTTTTTCTTTCGTTTTTAACTATAAGATTTCCATATCTACAACGATCTAAGATTTGTTCGCGATGTGTAAAAAACGTTTATGACCTACATACTTGAAAGTCCTTGTTGTCTCAGTGAGCTATATAAACAGGTGTTTCGGAAAGGTAGAAGTCACTTTGTAAAATAGTTCACAATCTGATATCAGAAAGACTCACTTTTTAAAAAGGTTGTTAAAATCCATATGTTTACCGCTCCGTTTCGGCCTATTTATCGCAGACGTCTTTTAAATACAATAAACTCTATGTGGCGTTTGACTTCAATTGAGTCACAGAACTTAAAACTATTTTTCCATTTATAGTGACCTTGACCTTCGATAATTTTACCTGAAAAACAATCTCAGTAGGTGTGATGGACAAGGGAGTCTTGAGCCAGTTGAACTGTGGTAGATACTGTGATATCACTTATTTTCGTAGGGTTTTTAATTTCATTGATTTCATGGGTACTTTTCATCCACGAATTAAATTTAATATGTCCAGGAAGTAATTTACAGGTTTGAAATAAAACTATTCTTCGTATGAATGGGTACTTGTAATCCATGAATTCATGTACCCATGAAATGGCGTTTTTTAGGGAACTCACGAAATGTGGGTCCTACGAAAATATAATATCTTGTTTCTCTGTATGTGTGTTAACCCTCAATATCATACAGTTAAACGTTTTGTATTCTTTCACAAGGACACTCAATTACAAAGTTGTTCATCTCATGATTTTTGATTTAAAACTAGCATAATCATTAAAATTGACGGCATCATTTAGAAGAACATGGATTACATCTATTGTTTTGTTTTTGTCTAATTTAAATCCTTGTGACACAGTTTCTTGAAGCACAATTGAAACAAGGCAAAGTACACCAAAAGAAATATGTAGCCCCCACCTCTTGACAAAAGTCGGTTTTAGACAAAACACTTAAACTTGTATTTTTTCCTTTTAAACTTTGAATTTTATTTCATTTCATAAATAAATGACAAATATAAATGTACACATTGAAATATAATTAAGGATATCACAGTTTATGGTCAGATTGCAGACAAACAGGCTGTATCATATTAACAATCTTCTTGCAGTGTGGTGATTTGCACGTACACCTTAAGTTTCAGGGAAATTTTCAAAAACATAAAAATTTATCAACGATCATCAGGCTATGTAAAATTTTACTAACACAGAAAAGCAACATTTAACTGTTGCTTTTAATAACCTGGCTCATATAAATGAAAAGAAATACTTATCTTTCATAGAAAAAATAACATAGCATACAACATGTACATCAGAAAACATCCTGTGTGTCGATTTTTATAGATATGCCTGTATTCACTGTACAAATACTGGAATGCTTCTCAATCAATATTATTGCATTTTCAGTTGGTATCAATATAATCCACAAACATCAAATATTGTACAAATTATGTGTACAGCATGAAATATGTTTACAAAACATGGATATAACAAAAAGGTATTAAGTGTGAATTTATCTTCAAAACCTGTGGTGCTTTTATTTCTTATATTTTAACTTATATACTGGATAATGCTTATAACAAACTAATATATTAGGGTTCTGTGGTCTTTATTCATGAACAAGTTTTCCTGTAAATGACTTCTTCCAATTCTTTCCAACATCCAGTGATTCAGCGCCTTGCAATATTGCAATAATTACAGCACTTTTGAATATTCACACTGTAAAAGGAGTGAATTCAATTCTGAAACTATTGATAAACCCAATGGAGCTGGTAAAATAATTTTGTAAATATATCGAAGGGGTAATTGTAAACTGTGACCTCTGTTCATAGATCAACTATATTATGGACTGGTAATATAATACTGTAACATTGCATGTAACAAATTAAAACTTTCTGAACTACACTTGCCTGCTCGAGGCATTAAACAGATGTTCCAATCAAAGATTCCTATTACATTAGTAATGAATCTACTGAAATCTTACACATTCTGCCAATACATGTACATTCCTAAATTCTTCCATTTTTGTATCAACTAGACATAGTGCATATCACTTAAAATGGTTCTACCATACACAATCATGCATTTTTTTACAAAATCGTATTTCAGACCTTGGTTGCTAAATCCATCCATTAGATTCCTGTGAGAGCTACAAATACCAGGTAGGCACAATCAGATGATTCCAGTCAAAGTCCATAGCACAAGTAAAGAGAAAAGATGCCATCATTTATGGATAAGATAAGAATTAGAACAGTTCTCTGACTTTTTCAATATTTTTGTTCCAACTTTCCATCCAGCGATCTTCAGCATGGACAAGTCTCTGCCTTTCATCCTCGATGGATTGTAAGGAGTCTGCAAACTGGGCCTTGTAGTCCTATAAACATACAACAAGATGTTACTATTGTTACTACGGTGATAACTGATTTAACTCATTTACCCCTGAAATTTTATAATGAACTATTCCAACCTTTGAATTGGAAGAGTTCAAATGTGTCATTAGGGGTGAAAGAGTTAACTCATTCATCCCTGAAATTTCATAACGAACTATTCAAACCTTTGAATTAGAGGAGTTCAAATTTGTCTTCAGGGGTGAATGAGTTAACATAACCCAGTGATAGATTTATACGCAATGATGAATTACTATTTATAGAATGTGCCAATGCTGCCATGTTATAAATTGTACTTGATTTGATTATCAATTACCACTGTTTCATTATTTATCTTAACTAAAAATTATGAAATGTTTGTTCTTTCCATCTAATCTTTCTATTTATCTTTTAAGTCTCTTTAAAGAGGTCCCTATCTCCAGTGTTAAAGACTGACTTACATGGTAGGCTGCGTCACGAGCCTTAGCCACGGAGCTGTGACCTAGTGTTGTCTTGGCTGTAGTCACGTTTGCAGTGGTCTGACTCTTAGCAGGAGGAGACCCAACTACCAACTCGTTATTGGGAATACCTGGAATATAAAGGTCATAGGTCAAACAAATATCAAAAACATAAGGAAATGGTTTGAATTTTCATAGAGGTAACTCAAAGCCAACTCCACTTGAAATATAAAGGTCAGAGGTCAAACAAAGGTTTGAACCTTCAAAAGGGCAACTTCAACAGCCAACTAATTGATGACAATATTTTGAATATAGAAGTCAAAGTTCAAACAACTGTCATTAAGGGCAAATTGTTTTTTGAAAACTTAGTCAGGAAGAGGTTGGAATCTCAGTAAGGCTTTAACCATCCCAGTCATTACACGTAATGCACAGAGATGTCTAAGGTCATCTTTGGTGGAGGAAGGAGCACTGTATATCACTTACGTGAATATCAACCAACAGTAACAGATATCATACCTATAGAGGCCAGAGGTCAATATCTGAACTCCCAGAAGAACGAAATTTCAGATTGGACGGTTTGTAAAACCTACCTGGCCACACTGTCTTGCCACGCGGTAGAGCGTCTTTGTCATCACTGTCCTCCAATGGGAGGCCAGCATTTCTCCTTCGGATCAGCTCACTTGTTGGGTACTTCTTAGCATCTACGCCTGTAACACATGAGTACTTGTGCTTGTGACATTTACCATACAAACAGTTCATTACCAGTAAAACCTCTATACAAACAGTTTATTACCAGTAAAACCTCTATATAATTCCACTTGTTTCATTTGCCACCTCTTTAACTGCGAACATATTTTGATGTCCCGTTATCTTGTTTTCTTAGAATATCTCTACACATTTTCCTCAATTTATAGTCACACCCCTTTATATTACCAAAATTTCTCTGCACAAATGATGGCAGTAAAACGAGGTTTTACTGTATTTACATTTATACAGATATATTTTTTCCAAACCCATTACGCTAAACTGCCATGTCTGCGTTACTGAATGTTTTCTCTGTTCTTTCCTCAGTAAGGGATATCAACAATGACTGAATACAAGCTTCCTCAGAAGTCCAGTAGTAGGGACACTTACGTCCTCTCTCAACGTCGTCTACCACCAACTGGTTGTCGTACTGCAGCAGCTGGTTCTCTGACGACCGCGCCAATATCTCCAGGAATGTCTTGGCACACTCCACAGTCACCTCCTACAAGGAAATAGGCAGAGGTTTACTGTAGACATCTCACAATCAAAACCACTAAATGTTAATTTCATAATTTACATTAAATTTGTAATTATTCTATAATCAAGTAAGACATGTGTACAACAAGTGTCATAATGAGCCTGCATCACTCACCTGGTATTAATCTCACACTTGTAACCTTAAAAGTGATCTAAAATATAGTTACCAGGTACAGGCTAAATATCAGTATTTATGACTATAAGTCATTCAAAATAACATTTAACACTTAATCCAAGCATGTTACAGGCTAAATATCATCATCCTGGGCTTTTTGGTTATATTTAGAAGAATTTGTTGAAACTTCTTTTTTAGACAATTGGCCCCTTTAACTTTTGATATGAGTGAAGGTTATTTATTTGAACAAACTTGGTAGCCCTTCATCCAAGCATGCTACTGGCCAAATATCATCACCCTGGGCCTTTTGGTTATTCAGAAGAAGTTGTTTAAATGTTTTTTAAGACAACTGACCCCTGTGACCTTGAATACAAGTGAAGGTCATTCATTTGAACAAACTTGGAAGCCCTTCATCCCAGCATGCTACTGGCCAAATATCATCACCCTGGACATTTTGGTTATTCTTCAGAAGTTGTTTAAAGTTTTTAACATATTTGATCCCTACATGTGGCCCTGAATATAGGTGAAGGTCATTAGCTTCACTATGTCATTATGGGTGAAGGTCATTAGTTTGCCTGGCACTTTGGGCCAGGCAAGCTAATAATGTTACAAATCTAGAAAATGTTTCTAAAACAGGCATATATGTCCCTCATTCAACTTTGATGGTGAGAATGGACCAACAGAAAAGGCAAACACTTACCGGTAATCGCCCACCTCCGTTATTTGGCAAGAACATAAATATTGTATCAAAGTCTCGATCATCTTGTTATAAGTAACACCAACTGCATTTATCATTATTTGCCCCGAGTGTACTTTAACATTATCACATTTAGCTTGAGTGTTCTAAGTTATAGTATTTGGTTCCCCTATTTCAGTAAAAAAGCATTGTGGGATGTATAAGATAAAGGCCATTAATTTGATCAGGACTCGGGAAAGTTTGACCACTTTTGTTTCGTAACCAGGATGCATTGTGGTTGACTATGTGTTCAGTATTGTATATGGTTAACCACAATAGAACCATTGATCTCTGTCTTCATACCACCTATACTCACCCTGAACAAAACAAACAAAACTTACTGATCTACTGTCAACACATTATGTGTGAACTTGACCTGTTCTGGCCAGTTTCTGTGTAAACTTCAACATAAGATGTTGTAACACTGGTCAGTTCTGAGTTCTCCATGACCAGTGCCTTTGTGAGCTTGACCAGTGTTGATGTGACATGAAAAGAGTTATTGACCAGTTTGTGTGTTACCTTGATCACTTTTGGTGTGACCTTGACCTAGTGATCTATAAGTGATCAGGTGGCATAGTGATTACTGCAGTTGTCTTTCACCAAGACAGCTCGGGTTCAATTCCACCACTGGACGTGAAACCATATATGGAACCAAAATGCCCAACCACGTGGGTTTACTCCGGGCAGTACTCTGTGTTCCTCCTTTGTTACTCTGTGTTCCTCCCTTGTTACTCTGTGTTCCTCCTTTGTTACTCTGTGTTCCTCCTTTGTTACTCTGTGTTCCTCCTTTGTTACTCTGTGTTCCTCCTTTGTTACTCTGTGT
>JAUMHH010002330.1:0-11508 GCA_032359455.1 Chlamys rubida
TGGTGTCTGCTGTTTTTAAATGTCAATATTTTTAGTAATGACAAATCGACGACATTGTGTCTTCCTTATGTTAGGTCAACAATTCAAATAAACAGCAAAATACCACAGTTACACATTTATTTGTATCCAATACAGTACCTTTGTATGCGATGCTAAATTAGATCACGGACTTGTATAATCTAATTCCGTGATTACATTTATCTCGAAAATATAATTGAATTATTAGATTCAATCATTTTTGTTTCTCCCTATACATGTAGCATACACAAGTTATGATTTAACATCTTGGTTAAATAATGAAAAGCATCGTCTCGATCCACTCCCTTAGCATACTTAGGTGTGAAATTTGTGTACAGGTAAATAACACTAAACACCTGTGTCCAGTGCTGACAGCAGGAGGCCCAAGACACATCTATATACCTGTGTACAGCAGGTATGACATCAAAGGGATGTCAGCAGGTGGGCAAGGGGGTACCTGAAGTTAGTACGTAGATTGCAATTGGTGAAGATTATGTGTCTTCCAATTTTCAATTTAACAACAATGTCCTCAGGCGAGATAACGGGAAAATGTATAAGCAGAGACGTATATATTACGTCTCTGGTATAAGGATCAATTTCAACACGGACTTAATCTAATTACGTGATTTCAAGAAAAAATATAAATAAATGAAATGCGTTAGTACTGTCACAGAGTCACATTATATGCAAACCACAATCAGTACAACTCACGGAATTAGATTAGAATCTCAGTCCGTGATACAACTGCAACACAGGACAGATGAAAGTCAGAAACGAGGCAAATACTGCTGGACCATGCATGCTATGCACATTTTGTCACCCTTCTAATTTGTAACACTCTTTCTGATTGGATATCTTGCCGGGGTCTATATTTCTATAGACCCCGCTCTGCCGGGGTCTATAAAAGCACGTGCGAGGGGAGATAACTCAAACTAGAATCTCTCTTCATAACAACAAAGATGGCGTCCGACACAATGAACAGGATGAAATAGCCTACAAGCAATCTAAAACGACAGCAAATTCAACGAAACAGGCAATTAGGGGGCCGCTAGGGTGCTAATTGCAAAGATGGTTGTGTTTTGTCCGAAATATTGCCAAACACTATTCAAAAGATGTCCGGTAGACCTAGGGGCTATTTTGGTAGCAGTCAAGTACAACTCAAACTCAAAAAGTGAATTATAATTTAGCAGGAAAACAAATGTAATAAAAGATTGTCAGGGTGACAAATTCGTAAACTCTGGGTTTGGAGGGGTCTACGGGCTCAACGATAGTTTCCTTTTATTTTTAACTGATGAAGTTCTACTGTTCACGTACAAAATGTAGTACAAAAAATTGAAGAAATGGCGATGTTATGTACAATCGGACGCCCTGCAGACGATAAATCCTATATTTTTTTTAGACGAAATCAATACTTTTCTGAGTTAAATTGCAACTGACTGATGATTCTCACTCATTTCTATTCAATTCAAATCAAAAGCATCACTTGGTAGAACACGAAGGTAATTGATGCATTGTGTAGGATTTTTCAAAACAGTGTCTGCATCTACCAAAGTAGCCCTGGAATTGTGTGTCACTTCCCCAGGGCTACTAGAAGTACAGTCTAGTGAAGTAGCCCTGGAATTGTGTGTCACTACCCCAGGGCTACTAGAGGTACAGCCCAGCGAAGTTGATCTCACGTGCTTTGTATCTCGACGCTAGTATGTATGTAGCTTACGTTTTTTTCACGGAGTTTGTAAAGATATTTTCTTAGACAACGAAATGTACAATTTTCTTAGAAATGTCGTTTCTGAAGATAAGACTGTAGCAAACTCGTTAGCCAAAACGTTTTATCTTTTTGTCCTGACGGCCCAGTGATGTTTGTCTAATCGTCAGACAACCAGAAATATTTACTAGATGATTAAGTACGAAAATACGGCTGTGTTGCAGGACGTAGTATAATATGGCCGCCATCCTTCAGATGGTACGCAAGATTGCACCATACATAAGAGCTAGAAAGATTAGCATACATGTACAAAACATGTTGTCAGGGAGGATGAACTAATTGATATTCTTATATTTAATATTCACGTCCAGTAAGAACGTAACTTTATATGACAGTGTTTCGTGAAATTAAGTATAACAAGATAAAGGTCTCCAGACAAACTGTCGTCGTTTCAAAACAGAAAAAATGTGTTAATTGATCAAGCATGACACTTTTATAAAACACAAACAAATGATGAAATGACTTCTTAAAAAAATGGCAAAATAAAAAATTACGCCTTGCCATCAGACAAATAACAAAAGCAGATACCTGGACAAAAACAGACTTAACCAATAAACAGGAATCTTGGAAGCAGACAGACAAACGAATGAAGTAATGTTAAAAACAAGTGTTCTCGTAACAATAGCGGACATAACTGCAGATATACTGATGGCTTTAGGATGAGCATGTCTACACTGAGTGATCACTTTCCCGTAGGAAATCTTATAACACTTCGATCAGTCTTCTCTTCCATCATTTGCACATGCATGTGATATCTCGGGGGTAGAAGTTAAATAGTAATCATATAAGGCTAAAGAAAAAAGAACTCCAAAACTGTTGAAAACCTATTTCTGTAATCATTTGATATATGGCGTGTAAGACGGTGTTCTCGCGAGCACTCGTCTGCAGTCCATCACGCGCTTCAAATGCTTTATTGGTTCCTTTTATCGTCCATTTTATAACGAGGATGACTCTTGTTATGTAATTAACGGCGAATATTCCTACTTGTACATGCCCTTTCATGGTTCCCTTCAGTGATCACAATGGACACTTGGGAAATATTGTCTAGATTCTTATACAGTGTATACTGTGTGTACAATACTGTGCTTATTTAAATATTAGATTTTACACTCTGTACTAACCGCTACAGATGTGCAGTTGGTTGGTTCATTAACATAGATGTCACTGGTGTAGGTCGCACGTACATGTATATTGATATAATACTTAATAATTTCTGTGTTTATTGTTGGTTAAACTGTAAAATATCTTACAGATTCAAATTCCAATCATGAAATACCTAACATGGTTAAGGCTAGTCACTAGACATAGAGAATAAATGCGAAAGCTTATATCCTTATAAAGTCAGGGGGGAAACATAGATATTGTACATCGGACAACAAATAGCGACCTTGACCTTTAAATGTGCTGCTAGATATATACGACGCGCTATCTGGTGGTGTGTATAACGAAACAATACAAAACCACTTCTCGGGAAGAACGCGGCGATCATTTATAAACAAAGCCTCAGCTCAGGCAGAAGTGGCTGATAGGTATTCGTATAAAGGTCCATCAGCACGAACAGGAGCTAGTTCTATGAATTGTGGACAAGGAAAATCATAGAAAGTGAGCATACGCCACCTAAATTGTCACGTGATCAACTGGCGTATTTAGATGTAACTCTTGTCACAGATATAATCTAAATTAAAAACGGGTATGTCGTTCATCTTATTCTTATCCTTGTATAAGACAGGGCACGTCATGTCGTACATATTATCAGTAACATTATGTAAAAATCCATTCACATACAATTGTTAACGTCGTACTATACAAAAGTAGGTACATACAACAGGTCTACGACTGAGAACCCCCGGGGGTCTCCCGAGAGAGCTGTGGGTGTGTCGTACGGAATTCAGGTGTTGTGCAACTAAAATTCCGTCGTGTACATCCTTATTGTAGAGCTTTGATCATGTTCAATTTGTTTAAGCGTTGTAAGTAAAAACAATTCTCGACGTTGAGTCCATCTCGAAAGTGTCTCTTGTGCCAAGCAATTCGACGTCCGACGTCCTACGACTGCTTTACAATAGACCTACAAATTTCGCTTTATTTTTATGTCATAAGAGGCCCTCAGAGTCGTGTAGATTTCCTACGATAGCTCTCTAGATGTTCTAAGATAAACCACTTCATTTCTGCGAATGTTTCACTATCGTACAGCGCACGTGTTTGTGTGCGACTTTCGTGGGTTAAGCGGTGAGGATCGAGCGTAGTAGTCGTACAACAACCGACTAGCCAGAACTGTCTAGCGGAGATTTGTGTTTTGCACCAATCGTAGTTGGGTCATAGGACTCTGGTAGCAACATCGCTTGATTTGACTTCGACATCCTTGACATAGTTTCCCACGACGGTTTTACAATATCATATCTAATCTACGTCAGTAACTTCTGTCATTGCCACACTGAAATCGTATGAAAAAAAGTTGCATGTGAAAGAGATTTAAGACAAGGTTACCTGCTTTCCTTTCGAATTAGGCATGTCCCGATTAACCGTTCAACCAATGTCAACGAAGCAGAAAAGCAGTACGTTTGCCTGTGTTTAGAAGGTTGGATATGCTAATATGTCTGTGAGTATTCACAGGAACCAACCTTTTAAAGGTTTGCTGTTAATACCATTGTACTTGGTAAAACATTACATCATTTGTCCGACTTTAGGACTACGGGCATGACTAACTATACGAGTCATGGAATCCGGCTTTGGTTTAGCCCCATTGACACTGGGCATGCTTGGAGCTACCATCTTTGGGACTTCAAAGAGAATTTGCAGACTGTGTACGCAGACAGTGGTGTCGGTAGATCTGCTGTGTTGAATAATTCTCCCTTTAACTACCATCAGTCAGACGAGATCGTCGAGATCTCCAGGTACGGTTAGTTTAACATGGACAATATTGAATTTAGGATATTACATGTCAGTTTTGCAATAATTGGATTTATTCGAAGTACAGATACAAAAGACACACATTTCAAAAATTATATTACATTTCCCTTGATTTCAGTCCGTCAAAGCAGACTTCAATGATCTTGTGCTGTTTGCAAATAATTCAAAGCCACAGGAAGGTCAAACCTGTTGCTATGTCGGATTGCTTCTGGACTAATGCACGTGCCTTTGTCTGAGTACCAACACTCGGAAGCCTGTGTTCCGGACCCTGCTATTTAGGAACCGAACTAGGTCTAATTGCTGTTGTATTATTCTGCTTCTATTGTTTTGCCGGATATTTAGTGGGCATGAAGTATTCTAAGGGCGGCTTTCAACTGTAAACTACCATATACCAATTAGTCTTCAGAATCGATAAATTACTAGACCACATACTTGAAATAGAGTACGTGTTTTCATTATCATATCTAAGGTACATCTGATTGCATATCAGACGGGACACTGCATCATATAGACTTGTATAGGTAGTCACACTGCTTCGTATACTAGTAGGTAGACGTGTCCTAGGTGGCGCTGCTTCGTATACTAGTAGGTAGACGTGTCCTAGGTGGCGCTGCTTCGTATAGGAAGACAAATGGAACATGGGGCTGCATTACAATTATGTATGAAGAAGTATCATAAATGGCGCTACTTATCATACTTCTACAAAACAGTATTAATGGTGCTCCGTTTGAGATAGAGAAATATTTGCACCACTTTATGAGATAGGTATATATATATAATAGTATTTTTTTTTATTTTGATAATAAAAAGCCACCCGGGATTCACATTTGTTATTTCCTGCACCGTTTCTGACGTTGAATCAGACAATCAGTCTACTCACTGAAGACAGTGATGTATCTATGTATGTGCAGGTCGCCTAGCATTATTTGCATGATATAGACCTACAATATACAAAGACCGGAAGTGTATCTGCATTTGTCTTGTATCAGTCAATGATGTATGTACTTTGGGTACATAGTATGATACACTGCCAGTGAGTACTTGGTTTGCACTCACATATCTGCTTCTGTTTGGAGCTGAACTTTGACAGCCCGGACAGTTTCCCTTTCCATATGTATATGAGCTTCGACAGTCCGGACTGTTTTGTTTCCCTGTATTGACAACTATTTTTTTGTAGATAAATTCATCTCTTCACTTTTTTGTGTAAAACTGACATTGTGTGTTCTTACAGTTTCTACCCGTTGCCTAATTGAGTTTTAATCTGGAGATTTTGAGTCTGTGTGCAGAACAACTTCGACCCCCTTTAATTTCCAGACACCATTTTGTTTCCGTGTACACTTAAACCGCTTCTTCAGCAGGGTCGGTTTTGTTTCTGTATATATATGAACCTGGTCAGTCTGATACTTTCTTGCAGCATTCAATACGTTGAACCTCAATTATCCGCATAGCTTCAGTAGATAATAGAACGTCGTTAGTTCGAAGAGTTATCTTTCAGATATACAGTGAACCATCTTCTGTGTCGTTGTCTTTGTGTACAATGGGCCGTCGTTAGTCGTGTTAGTACCGACTTTATTGAACAGAAGAATACCAAGCTACCGAGACGTAACGTTACTAATTTGTTTAGTATGCCAAAGGTTACATTATACATATACAAACTAGGCTCTGGTTGAATACAATATTGGAACATGGAACGTAGGTATGATAAAGTATGTACTTTTTATGGAAATCGATCGTGTAAAACAGCTCTAGCTGCTATCGACTTGTCGGTACACTGTATATATTCAAATTAGAAATTGTTATGGTTATTTGGTTTCTGCTTGAGCAAAGTCGGCGCTTTGTAAATGAAAACCCTCCTGGGGTGTGAGATGTATGATAAGCTACAGTTTTAATCAATTCAGCGTCCCTGCTTACTTATTAGTTATGCTTGGTGGCCAACAAGATGGAGTCGCTTCAAACCACAAATGTCCTTATTTTGTATTATAACCATATAGCGATATATTACAACCACAATGGTCCGTATCTACCTTGTAAGGTATTATAGCTGTAGTAGTATATTTTATAACTACAATGGGCGGATCATTATCTAGCTTGACGACAGAGATTCAACAACGAGTAACAGTTGTTTCCTATGTTTATCTAACTCAAATTACAATATATTTTTTCAAATTTATTAAAAATGTAAACTGACTTTAGTGATTTTTTCTTGCTTTAATTTGATAATGAAATACCACGATTTAGACAAATATGATTAACAACGGTCAGGGGTTGTAGAATTTCTTTTTACCAGTGTTTTTAAGACACAAGCGGTTGACTAATATCGTCGTTTTAAATAAATATAAAACCAGAATGCGTAGGAGAGACGGCAGGTTTGCCCATTGATATATGCAAATACAAATTGTACCACACCTGCTCTGTATTAATTTCTTTATGAATTTTATCACACTTCAAATTGTTTGGTATTGCTCGTATTCAAACAATTCAAGTGGAAGTAAAGCCAACTACTTGTAGAGTTTGAGTATCCATTTAGGTACTACATCACGGAGGAATAAAGACAAATACAAACGGCGCATCTTCAAACTGCCACGTTCCAAACTGCAGGATTTAAACCAATCAAATTGACAGACGCTGTTAATTAACCAGTTGGTACATCGTAGGTCAACCAACACAGCTTCCATTTATTGGATGGCATGGGATTTGATAAAAAGGCCCATCCAATAGTGTTGGAAAGGTTGGTTTGGTTTTATTTTCTTTAACGTCCTTTCAACAGCTAAAGTCATTTAAGGACGTGCTTCAATGTTGTGTGTGTATGTGTGCTGGAGACAGTGTATTTTGGTGTACTTGCCTCCTTGTAATAGCGCGGATCTGATGCCGACTGTATAGTGCTATCTCACTGAAATACCATGCCGAAGGCAGCCAGCACAGAATTCCGCCTGGTCACATTATACTGACAACGATGGAACTAGTTGATGCCATTACCATTAATGCTGTAGCAGGGACAAACAACTACCATATTTAAGGAATTTGGTACATTTTCCCAGGGGGAACCCCCACCCCCTTTAGAGAGGGGGATACAATCCCCCCTCTTATGCTCTCACCCGGGCCGCCTGCGTGTATGTCCAGACATGGGGACAAAACTCATTGCCTTCATAACTTGGGCGAACGCTCAACATCAAAGCCAAATCGAGGTGTTGCAAAGCAAGGCGCTAGGAAATAAAAAGGACAAATAGCAAAATAATCTTTAATTATCAACTTTCGAAATAATGAATTTCCACACTAACGAATATCGGTTATAACGAAAATCTTTACTTTTCAATCGTTTTACAATTCTCTGTAATAAAAAATATCCGTTATGATAATTCTCTGTAAAAACGAATCTACGTTATAACAATTCTCTCTAGTAACGAATAAATGTAATAACAATTATCTGTAATATGAATCTCCGCTATAACAATACTCCAATTCTCTGTTATAATGAATCTCGGTAATAAATCCAATTATTAAAAAACAAATTTCTTAAAATTAACATTCTCTATTACATGTATAACAAATTCCTGTATGAACGTACATGTATATCTATAAAAGGAATATCTGTCATAAATTTGTGTATTCATCAATAGGAACGCGAATCAATGACTTCCTTTTGACATTCAGAAACGTTAATATTTCATTAAATACAATAAAACAAATTCTAGCAAACTATCACACACAGAAAAGACATGAAATGAAAAAGGGAAACAAATTCCGCATGAGATCGATTGAAAATCTCCGCTCAATCTATTTCAATTCCGAACAGAAATGTTTAATACGAATGTTATGATGCACTCTTTCCAATTTCACAATAATTACGGGTATTTACTCGGGCTAGTATTACTACCCTGAAATTACTCCTGCCTTGACACGCCTTTCCATAGTAGCACCACAAATTCCTCATCAGCCTTCAATCGCTCTGGTTAACTCTGAATGCCCAACACGTCAGCTCCCTTTCCGCCCAGCTCCGAGACCTCCAATTGAGTACGTCATACCACCCTTATATTTCCTCACAAAACAGTTATTACAACTCTGCTATGCCCAAACAGCCACGCCCACATCATATCGCAACCATCACATCTTTCAAAATTCCAACTAAGTATCCAAATACCCAATCCTATCACTCCTCGAAACAAATCTGAAGTCTCCCCTACGTCCCAAATATGTACACGACCTTCTTGCTCCCTCCTCAAAACAATCATCCCGCCTCCCCTTCCAACCAAGTATCCAAATAACCAATCCTCTCACTCCTCGAAACAAATCTGAAGTCTCCCTTACGTGCTAAATATGTACACGACCTTCTTGCTCCCTCCTCAATCCAATCATCCCGCCTCCACTACGTCCAAAACAACTTCTGTTTACCGCGACATTTTCGCTGCAGTTTAATTTTCGCCTTTTTCGCCCTCTGTAATGGAGGCAAATGTATCCTTACAGCGAACAATTGTAAACAACACAATTTATACAGTAATTGGTGTGAAGGGCGAATCTAATATTGGGCGAAAATGGAACTTACCGTCGAAGTTTAACCCTCCGCTTATTCCAAATAATAATTATAACACCTCTCCTAGGTCAAACACATTCACACACAAGAAATACCACTTTTTTCTCCAATACAACTCGAACGCATCACGAGCCGAAAATATCAGCATAGCCTTGTCTCACTCCCCAAACAGCTCTCTGCTTCCGAAAACAACTTAAATGCCACAGCAAATATAAGCCCTAAAAAGCTACACAACCCTCTCACACCTCACACATTCATTCATATTCAGCTTTTTCCCGTTCTCTAGATTTCATAATAGTCTTCCCTCATCATGTTACCAATCGTTAACACCTCCTGCACGTTCCCTAACTATAAAAAACCCATCACACTTCCAAATCTTAAAACATCAACCAACCAGGCCATCTCTAAACCTGTAACACACCCTCAAAACTTGTTACACCCCGACCCGAGGCACCCCTGATAACCATTTTTTTCTCTAAACTCAATCACCTCCTCAACACCCATTGCGCCTTCTGTTAGTGAATACACACTACTTGTTACGCCTTATGTTAGCTACCTTAAGCACACAGATGGCACGCCCCCGACACACGAAACGCCTACAAAAAGCCTCCATAACCACGATATTTCACGTCTGAATCTCACAGCATATATAGCCTCCACCAACACGCCTTTCACATCCCCATTGTCGTCAAAACTATGTATAAAAGACCTATTTATCCTCTCTTAGAACGACCCTATTGTAATACCATTACGTCGAGACTTCCTCGTGGCGTTGTCTTGGACGGAACCTTGAATATCTACTAAATATTTCATTGGGCTTGATATAAACTGTCTCGCTTTAGTGCTGAAAGGCCTCACACATACCGGAACTAAAGAAGAGCGGAACTGCGTCTCCATTGAAAATCCTTGGTCGCGGCGGTAGTTGAAAAGATTAGCGCCCCCTAGGGAGTAATCACGAGTTCGGTCTGACCGTGGTGAGTAGTCAATGAAGCCCGGTGTACGTAGACAGAACAGAGTCTCTGGTAGCTCTATAGAAAACGCTGTAAAATAGTAAGTAAAGCTGGACGGTTATTATCAAATCTCTTTAGGCGGTATCGTATGTGCTAATGGGTTTCATCGTTTGATAAATAAGCAGTGTTTGTAACAGTTCGAATTGTCTCATATGGCCATTTGGCGCCGTTAACGGTTTAGCTCCATTGACCGGTGACCGTGTTATTGCCAGAGAATGGAATGCTTCACCACATTACGTAACTACATTTACTTAAAATATCAATCATAATACATACCTACATACAATATCCATCACATTAAATAGATATGTATCACTTTACATATAATATATATAGAGGTTACCCAACGCGTGATCATTGGTTATCACGTTTATCTAATTCGAATAAGTTAATTTTCAATTTGTACAAAGAAACTGGATTTAGCGACTTGCTTTTACAATTTGAAAATGAACAAATCAGATTTAAATAAACGTGATAACCAGCCATCGCGAGTTTGATGACTTGTTTCTCCGAGAACGTTCAT
This sequence comes from Chlamys rubida, assembly GCA_032359455.1. Lineage (NCBI taxonomy): Eukaryota > Metazoa > Mollusca > Bivalvia > Pectinida > Pectinidae > Chlamys > Chlamys rubida. The sequence continues at coordinate 10,749 of JAUMHH010002330.1, forward strand.
ACTTGATCTGGAAAACAACAAGACTATCTGGGATATACATTACGTCTGTTTCGAATGGAGGAAATAATATACTGCCATGAATCATGACGTCACAACGCAAATCATTCTAACATGACGTCACAATTTAAATATTGACCAACGAATTCAAGTCCATGGTGTTACAATGTACCCGTTAGTGGGTAACCAAAAATGTTTACCAACTCCTTGCGGCTACATTGTGGTTTTGAAAGAAATCACATCACAAAACTGCAATAATGTAGTCACTGTCACTCAATAACCGTTTTTTTGCGAACTGTTTTGTTATCCCGTCACAATTTTTTCTTAAATCATGACAGGTGGTGTTTCCGTGACGTCAACTACAATGCATGTGGTCCGATCTATGCAAATTTCTGCAAACGAGTTTTATTGAACCAAAACGTTTGATGGTTTGAAAATGATTTGTGTCTGCTGATCAGACAAAAATATAAAATAGTTCTGAACGATTCCCAAAAACGTACTGTAAATAGAAGGAATGGTTTTCTGTTTTGGTTATAAGGTGATAAGTCCAGTTGAGAAACAGTTAATAGTTAAGACAAGGTAATAATGCTAGTAATGCTGTATATGATTAGGCAATGTAAGATAAATTAGGGGGGAGGGTTAAGGCAATGTATGGTAAGGTAAGGGGAGACAAGGCAATGTAAGATAAATTAGGGGGGAGGGGGTAAAGGCAATGTATGGTAAGGTAAGGGGAGACAAGGCAATGTATGATAAGGTAAGGGGA
>JAUMHH010002341.1:0-11508 GCA_032359455.1 Chlamys rubida
GCAGGACGTATGGGACAGACAAGTGAATCTGTAGCAGGACGTATGGGACAGACAAGTGAATCTGTAGCAGGACGTATGGGACAGACAAGTGAATCTGTAGCAGGACGTATGGGACAGACAAGTGAATCTGTAGCAGGACGTATGGGACAGACAAGTGAATCTGTAGCAGGACGTATGGGACAGACAAGTGAATCTGTAGCAGGACGTATAGGACAGACAAGTGAATCTGTAGCAGGACGTATGGTACAGACAAGGGTTTTCAGGAAGGATATTTGTGAAGTGGTTCAGAGCTGTTTTTATATCAAGACAACTAGAATGTATGTTTAATTCAATGTTATTTCCTTAAGCAAATGTGTAATTTCTTGTGCCTGATTATACAAAATAATGATGAAACTGTTGATAAGCAGAAATCAAAACAATCTACTGATTAATTATATGGACAGAAAAGGAAATTACAGAAAAAAAGGAAATATATTTAGCAAAAATTTGAAAAGTAATAATTAATGAAGCAAGAAGAAAAGACAACTGATCCCTGCCTCGGAGTGTACACAGAGGTCAGAGTTCAGTAAACCAAGGTTGCTAAGCCTGTATTGTGATTATGCCACGCAAATCCTCAGAACTGTTACCTTAGACTTTTGCTAAAATAAAAACAAGAAGATATTGCAAGTCAGTTTAATCAATTGGATTTTTGTTTTATATGTGCATAATGTTTTTTTCTTCTTTTGATAAGTCTGTTTTCAGGAATCACAATGTGTTCTTATGCTTCAAAATGTTACACAAAGGCCATAAATTGTCTGGTCTATAAACCCAGCACAAAGTTATACCATAAACACAGTGGACAAACAATGTATTCTATTGAGAAGATTTTTTGATGAATTAATTTTTTTTGATTGATGATTTTTAACGAAAAAACAAATCCTGTTCAATTCAATCTATGTATCAGTAACAACATATATCGCCAAGATAGTAATCTTTTGACCTTTGTAAAAGAAACATTTTGACCTTGAGAACAATTATGTGATGGTCCTTACATGGCCTGTAAACAAAAGTTAACAACATTTAAGGAGTGAGGTATACCTCGACCTCATGGCCAGTCAGGAGGTTGTCATATTCCATGGAGGTTTTACGCTCAACCTCCTCCTTGTTTCCCTGCTTCTTGGCCTTCTCTAGAACTTTACTGTTAGTCTTCTCCAAGCTGCGTTTAGCTTTGACCTGTGAACGGAACATTTTATCCAACTGTGTGTCGTGTACCTCCTTTACACTATCTTTCACCTGTAAATAAACAAGCTCAATGCTGTATGTCTGTTCTGGAACCCCTGTCATACTACATCTCACTTCCTGATGGACGTGTCACATTGACACCTGAATTTCGTTAGCTTAATGCACCCAATTTTTATGTTCTTTATAAATATACAGATGTTCCTTAATAAACGAACAGTAATCTCAAATATCTTGCCTTCTTTATCAAATAACAAGACATCACAAATGATGCTATTACCCCCAATATAAGGAAATAGTCAGAAATGCATGAAAAAGTGTACGCAACAAATTAGGTCGATGACATAAATATCTGCTCTAGTAAAATTGATCTTTAAATGTTAATTTATGTTAAAAGGTGATAATTGGGAACATATATGTGAAGTTTAGTTAAATCGAAATATTAACTTTCAATTCATGCCAGTTGAATAAGAAATAAAGTCTATAGAATGATGACACAAGAAGTTCTATTTAGAGTCACTGACTTTGTATTGGACCCCAGAAGGTTGAAATGTGAAGTAGTAAAACAAGATGATTTTTGTGAACAGTGAACACATACATGAAGTTTCATGAAAGCCCAATGAGAAATGGAGTCTGTGAAGCAATGTCATTGTCGGGGACATATACCTACACAAGTTTGTGTAGTTCTCTACAATTAAACCCTCAATAAGTTCTCTCGGGGGGTATTGTATTCTTAACTTATTTACTCTCCCTCAATCTCAAAAATATCACTTTCCTTAAGGAATATTAATCTCAACTGTCCATTAACAATGTCAATATCAAATTTCTTACCTGATTTTCCTTACCTGGTGGTTTTTCCTTCTTTTCTTAGTGGAAACCATTAACAAATGTCCTACTTTCCTCAATATTAATCAACCTCTAAATATTTACTTCCCTAATACATATCAATATCAAAACCTAGATGTAAACCCTTGTGCTAAATATAACTAGTGAGTAAGATAAGGTATCATGAACCCCTCCTATCATCACCCTCATTAACCCTTTCACCCCTATGTAACTTTAGTAAACTCTACTATGCATTGATCTGGATAAGTCCATTATGGTTTACAGTGTCGAAAGGGTTAACAATACTCTGAGAATACCCAAGGATTCATCAATGACTCAACTGGATGTCCCTGTTGACCTATAAGACATATTCAAACTTATACATCTCTCTCTAGCACGGAGACATTGGTACACACAGCAGTGGTACTTGTACTGTAGGCAGTTACAGTAAAGTGCTGTCATGACTCTTGGTCAAAATTTTATGGTTTTGTTCTTAAAAATTCTAGCAGATTGAATTTTGCACAACATGATCGAAAGTCAATAGTTCTAACTAACTCTCCATGGAAACAGTTTCAATCTTTTTTATCAAATGGAAAAATAAAGCTGCTGTGAAACGCTGCAGTGTGAAGATCAGTAAAAAAAGAGACAAACATAGGCAGAATAAAGGAATCAAATAATAAACAATGTAATCAATATTTTATAACATTCATCAAAACTTTTAATAATTTTTTTTTTAATATTTTTAATATATTTAAAATCATATAAATTACCAAAAACAGAAGCCTGAATAGTACAGAATTCTGTTCAATACTTGTAAAGTTGTGTCATTTAGTGATAAAGACAGCATGATGACAACATACATACCTTTTCAAGTTTCTTTTTTAGAGATTCTATTTCCTTTTCCCGTTTACTCAATGCCTTAATGAAGGGTTTCTGTTGCTTGAGCTCCTCTATAGATGTTGGTTGTAGGATGGTTGGATCTGTAGGACAAATAGTTCAATGTATTAGAAATATTTAACCAGAACATAGGAGTTTTTATATTGTAATTTCTTTGTGCACAAAAAACAAATTCAAATTGTTCAGTTTGGGCCACTCTTTGTGTTAATCAAGTACACATTTTTATGGCACAAGAGGTCCCGATTAAAATACAATCAACTGGTCTAGATCTAGAGGAATAGGTTTTTTCCCCATTCATTTCCCCTTTTCGGACATCACCACCTAAGGGGAGCTACATTCTTCCTTTACACAATAACTGATTCTAAAGTTAGTATCTAAAGACCAAGTTTGCTTCAAAAGCAACTTTTATTGAGATCCATATTTCTGTGGGTGGGGTCAATCCTGATATCATATTATATGAGTTTATTTGTCTCTCAATGCCTAGCTCTTGTAACATTTTCAAAGGGTGAGGAGCTCAACCATTTCCATGTAATGATACCGGGACTAGTCCATAGGGAAAGGTAGGGTTGGACCCTTGACGAATCCTGGTAGCATAAATGTATTTGTCTTTTCATGCCTAGCAATTGCATTTATGATTATAAGGTGGGGATTTAAATGACCTTTTCCAAGTTATGACCTTTGAACTATGTCAACAGGGGTGGGGCTGACCCAGGGACCAATTCTGGTAGCATGATTGTGTTTGTGCCTTTACACCTTGCAGTTGTTGAGTATACATACCATTAAGTTTGGAGGTGCCAGGAGTAATTCCATTTTCATTGTTGATACTGTTCACACTTCGGAGTTGTGGCTGGCTCACCATTCCTACAAGGTGGAGTACAAATATTAGTTTTATAGTAAAACGGTTTGTAAAATTAACGTGTGTGTGCTTGTTGGGTCATGTGCATTTACTTTTTACATGCTCTGCCAATATGTGGAAATAACTTTATCTTATTGCTGACCACAGTACAATATATATAGCTCATGCTCCGTTTTGAATGTCTATTACATCTGAACATATTTACAACTGTATTTTTATAGCAGTGACACAAGACTAACTTAAGTGACCATTCTCAGTGAGGTCGTGAGAAGCATGCTATACAGATAATAAGGAAGTTCAGTCCGACTGGCTACAGAACTTCAGCCAGACTGACGACAGAACTTCAGTCCGACTAACTACAGAAGACCGATCAGGGCTAGCAGACCCCTCACTAGACACAAGCTTTTCATTTTTTATTTCACAAGAAGCATTACAAATATCTAGTTAGAATCGAAAAACTTCCTTGATCAGCCAGTTGTCTGAATTTTTCCCATGAGTTATGGTGCTTTATAATAGGACATGTTCTGTTTTGAAAAAGAAAATTTTGCTGGTGATATCTTTTTCTTCATAAAGCATGTAATATTTCACATTGACCAGACACAATCTGCTATCTTAGGACAATTCCACAGTGGATGTGGGAATGCGTGGCCATTCACTGTCAGTCTGTGTGATTTGTGCTGCATTAGTAAGGAAATATCTAACGTAACAAACACATCAATCTATAAATCATGTAAACTCTGATTACATAGGCTACACACTACATCAACAGAATTAGCCTACAGACACACACTACTACACACTACATCCACAGAATTAGCCTACAGAAACACACTACTACACACCAGTAGTTTAACACACTGTAATGTAAGTCAGTTGTTACATTTCTCATTACATGCAGGTGTTTGACAAGTACCATGTTCCTTTTCAGGAACAGACAGGGAACATGGAGTCATATACACTGCCAAAGAGACAGGGAACATGGGGTCATATACACTGCCAAAGAGACAGGGAACATGGAGTCATATACAATGCCAAAGAGACAGGGAACATGGGGTCATATACACTGCCAAAGAGACAGGGAACATGGGGTCATATACACTGCCAAACACCTGTATAACTTATTTGTCTTACTTTAAAGATATCTGTCACATACTTACAAATTGTGAGGATCTAAATATTAACACTTTCTTTGCACAGTTACGTTTTTTCAGTCAATGGGAGTTATCTCCCTTAATGTTACATGCGAAAAGTTTGAACCCGAACATATAAGAAAATGTGTTCACCGATCAACCGATATTTATCTTTATAGTACGACAAAATCTCATTCTCCATATCACCTCATTGCAAGAAAGTCATTTTTTTAATCCCACACGACATCAACTTGTATAAATACATCTAGATCTCAAGTTAATTTCAATGTACTCAGAACCTATTTACCTTCAAGATTGTTCATGATTGCAGTGACTTCATTATAATGAGGTTCTACTGTACAAGCAAATCAAAGGATATAGCAGAAGTAAAACATATAAAGCTTGAACTAACTAAGTAAATGATCCACACTAATCTCGTTAAATATCATAATCACTTTCTCTCAGTCATGCTGGAATACTACAAGCTGTTGAATGGCCCTGCAGCAGCTGATTCTCTTTTCAAATATATTTACCAATGATAGGTACTTTCAAAGATCATTCAACAATTGTCTGATGTTAAACTTTTAACATAAATAGTAATATGATGTTTTGTTTTGTAACAAGGAAGAAATTGTGATGGGTGTATTATTGTTTTGTAAGGAAGGTAAAAGTGCATTACTTAGTGATTGTCTTTGCATATTGCTCTCCACAATGAGACAACTTACGGAAGTTAAACTTCACTTGTCATTGTGTGATCAATATTATTTACCATTATAACAACAAACAAGGCTGCTCAAATACTAGCGAACTGGATTTGTGTGGTGAAGGGGGAAAATGTGAAAAACCTCAATACAGTGGAAACTTCATAATCTAGATACTGTGGTTTTCAATGAAAACAACCAAGTTAATGGTATGAACTATCGCACAAATAAATGAATTTGTTAAAAACAACTTCCAATAATTGAGTCAAGTTTATACACATTCTATTGTACTGTAACAATGAAATCATTTTAGCTGTGTAAGAAATTAGCCTGACATTTGGAAGTTTAGGACCAACTCAAAGATAGCTTTAATTACTCTCGACTCCTACTAGGATTTGTGACCTTTATTATGACTACAATGTATGACCTTGACATTAAATTTGTTTGTATTATCTTAAATTTGATTGTACCTATAAGATTAATGACCCCAAGTGAATGGTGTGACCTCAATTCCTAATGAAGGATATGACTCATACAAGATGACCTTGACTTGGCCTGAAGGGTATGACTTTGCCTCATAAGGAAATTACCTTGATTGAAGGTAAGAAATTGGATCAGATTAGAAAACTTAAATTTGGAAGGTATATCCTTGGTCCAAGGTAAAATATTTAACCTTGAATTAGTCTATAGGGTGTGAGGTTGAATTAAGACTGGATGGTAAGATCTGGACTCAGACTCAATACCTTAACTTGACTTAGACTTGTTCATGTAACCTAGACTCATACAGTGTTTTTTTAAGACAAAGAGGAAGCTATATAATGGATTAATGTTGGGTATGTGTTAAAGGATTAGAAGAAAGGCTGTTAGCTGGCTATGAGTGATATGTTGAAACTGGTTAATATATATATATTGTGCTAGCTACGTAACTGTAACTTAACATACGATAAAACATGCGATCTGTGGGGAAGAAAAAAACAAAAACATCACATTAAAACATGCCAATCAAACATATAAGGGAGATAATTATACAACATATAAGGGAGATAATTAAACAACATGAAGGGAGATAATTCTACAACATATAAGGGAGATAATTATACAACATATAAGGGAGATAATTATACAACATATAAGGGAGATAACTATACAACAAGAAAATATTCTGGCCAAAATAATTAAATAAACATAGCAGGTTTCCGGTCCATGTCATGATGGTCCACAACGCTCTAGTAGTTGAGGGGTAATGCTGGGTACCCTCTACCAAAGCTACCCACACACCTTATACAGTTAAATCTTAAAACATTTAACTTAAGGATAACATTACAAAGTAGAAATATTAAAAAAAAAAATTAAAAAAAATTATTCTTCACTTTAACAAATCTTTGGAATATATGGAAGTGTTCTCTTCACACATTAAGGCTACAGCTAAATATAAAGTTCAAACTTACATTGATACAAAGGATGTGTTGAGACAGATATTATACATACTAATGCTGTTTACGACACATCCTTCACCTAATATCAGAATTATAAGACAAACATTACAAACACTAAATTCTATGCAATCCTTTCACTCTCAAACACTATCGGTGCAAACAGGATGTGATTGGGTAATGTAAATCATGCTGTCAACACAGTACCATGCACCTAACACAAGTAACACATCACCATACTGTCAAGCCTGCTCGAAAGTGGTGCAGCAATCTTTGTCAACAGCTGTGAAAGTCTACCTTCCCATAGAAACCTGTGTTATCTCAATCTTACTGAAAGCAAATCTCATGCTATACACTGTTTTAAGGACTTTGAGGATTTTATCATTTTCAAATAACATCTCCCTCTGGTGAGTTTGATTACCAAAAGAGGATCTCAAATCTAATACACCAAATCTAACTGTAGTATCAGATTTGAATGCATTGGGAATTCAATCAGAAGAATGGCACGAGATATACTTTCTAATAGATTATCTATACCCAAAAACACAACACAAACAGCTGCAAATTTCCATGTCTGTACTTGACAAGACTACACATAACATCAATGATAAAAGAGTCTGATACTTGAAGCCCGTTGTCAAAGTTTACACATAAAACTCGAGAAAGAGGCCCCACTGCTTATTTTTTTAACAACTTAAATCAGATGTACATTTCAGAAGAAAGTGTCTATTTCTGTCATTCAATATGAGAAGAATTGAATAGTTTGTGTACAGTACATGAAAAGTCCTTTAAATGTGTACCAATGTCTCCTGCTCTTCCCCTTATGGGGTCAGCATCTTCACCTTAACAAAATTGAATGCTCCTTCCTAGAAATGCTACATTTCAAATAAAATCTGCTCAGCTTTTCTGAAAAAGTAGCTCTTTTTCAGATTGACAACATGCCATGGCATCAAAATTTGGAAACAATATTTTTTATAACCAATGTAGTAATAGCATACACAAGAGGCCTAATAGGCCTGAAGATACTCACCTTTTTTAAGTGACCTTTCTTTTCACAAACTTCCTAGCACTATATTTCAGTAAGTTGCTGACTAACTACTACAACTCTAGGCTGTTAATAGTTCTTCAGAAGTCAACTGAGTATTTTATTGATTGACCCCTACATGAAATCTATCCTAAATCTTAAGCCTAACATAAGAACAGATCCTGGGGTTTTTAATTTTGTTGATTTCGTCCACTTCATCCACGAATTCATATAGGTCCACAAAGTAATGACAAGTTTGATATCGAGCAATTCTGAAATTTGGGTCACACGAAACTATCTGATTTCACAGTAATCGAGACGGATAGACCTTATGTTTCACTCTACATGTAACACTATACCAGTTGCGATGACGTGACTGACATGTTTATCACCTGGAGAGGTGACGAGACGGACCTACCTGATGGATTGCTGGTGTCTGAACTGCTGCTAATCTGTTGTTTAATTTCTGCATGTGAGATTTTACTGGTCACAGGTTTCTTATCACTCTTCTTCTCTGGAATGGGGTTGGCTGAACTACTACTGTCTGTCCTGGACACGTCCTTGGTCCCATCCATAGAGCTCTCCACTTCCTCCTGATCACCAATGATATCAAACTCAAAATATATTTCTTTTCCAATGAAGATCAAAATTTAAGTGATTATGTCAGTTCTACATATCTTGCTAAAACAAACATCATTTACTTATTTCATCTCAATATCTCTTGTAAATAAAGTCTTACCAGGTATATGTTATAAGGATTTTCACTAAAAGACAACTGCTGGTGGAAATCCTTAAATATTTACATGTTCACTGCAAGTTCCTCTATGAATGCAATTTGATCAGCATGATTTCAAAGCTTTTCCTCTCTGTCGAATTACATTAGACAACCATTGGAAGCAAACATTTTGGTGACACTAGGCTGTTCCAGGAACCTCGTTAGCACCGACGATACCGATAAATCAAGATCGAAAATACAAGGGAATATTCAATAATACCGAAAATTTTACAATGTAGATATAAGGATTGAACGACAGTTTTTCTATGTTCATGCAGTATGAATGCAAATTGATTACATACATACCGGGTTTCATGGAATATGTATGTAACCATTTTGCTTTCATACCAGTATGAAATTGAAAAACATGCCGGTCAATCATTATATATTTTCATTTACATACATCTTCATTATCCATATCTTCTATATCTTCTAAGATCTTCAACTGTGCATCACGCTTCTCAAGCTGCGACAGGTACTGAATGGGGTTACTCAAAGCCCAGGTAAATACTGAAATAGACACAAGAAGCTATCCAACACAAGACAAACAGGTTATAATAGAACTTTAGTGTCAACACTTTTGTCAAACTAGTTTCTTCTTGGTTTTTAATATCATTTTACATCAATGACAAAAAATCATAAGGAATATATTTTTAAAAAAATAATCAGAGATCGATTTTCGGAGCATGAACATCGTTTTTTTCGAGATTTTTTGGGTGCGTAAAATACTTGAGTAGAAGCTTTTTTTCAGATTTTCAGCCTCAAAAAGTACCTGCGCACATTACATAGGTGCGCAGATTACATGGGTTTTTACGGTATTTTGCTTGTACAATTACTGGTAAGCAAGTAGCCTACAGTCAATTATTTGAACTTGTACAAATTTTTGCAGTAATAGCTGTGATTCTGAAAGTTTCCTTCTATACCGTATCATACCCAGTGTGTGTATGTCTAAAGAGGAGTATCATTACAATGATTTAATGTCATAATTAAGAACATAAATAAATTGCTCAATGTCAGAATTAAGGATGTTGTTATAATCCTCCAATTAGAAGAAAATGATGTCATTATCCTTGAATATAACAGTCTCATTTATAGACATGTACTAATAGATTATAATTATCCTTGAATATAACAGTCTGATTTATAGACATGTAGATTATAATTATCCTTGAATATAACAGTCTCATTTATAGACATGTAGATTATAATTATCCTTGAATATAACAGTCTCATTTATAGCCATGTAGATTATAATGGTAAGTATGACCACTTACTAGCAAACTCATCCGACACGTAGTCCTGGACGTTGATGTAGACAAACAAGCTGGGTAGTAAGAGAGGCAGGTTACACTCATTCCTTAGTGGAAGGTGTCGGTAACCTACAATCAAATCATATGTAAATCACCTGTCTCAGACATCAAATGACATTTATATTAACATGTCAAAGGTCAAATCACATTAAAACCATAGATGCATCAAAAGTTAAGTTTTTGCATCAAAAACATTTATTTTTTTTCATCTTATAAACTTCTATCACTGCAACATTTAACATCACCCAACATGGTGTCACAATACCATACAAGAGATCCCAGAGGGATATTGGCGCCCACCATTGTACTATCTTCATTAGTATGTCACTTTGATCTTTTCTCTTCATTAGTATGTCACTTTGATCTTTTCTCTTATCTGTTTGATCAAGTCATGTAAACGGTAAATGCACCATTTCACATATTTACTAGTACAGTTCTTTAAATGTAAGAGAAATAGATACGATCATTGCAATATCAGAAAGATCTCATATAAGTACTTCCAATGGCCATCTTGTTTTTATGATCACTCTCCAAAGTAAACATGCACAACTATAGACCAAGGGGAACCTTCATATCAAATTTAAGAAAGATCCCTCCAAAACTTTCTGAGAAATAGCGATAACAAACATTCACGATCAAAATTCAAGATGGTCCCCTGTCGGCCATTTTGTTTATCAGATCAGTCTCGAAAGTGAACATGCACAACTACAGACTAAGGGGAACTTACACAAAAAAATTGAGAAAGTTTCTTCCTGAAATTCCTGAGAAATAGCGATAACAAACATTGCATTATGACAACACATTTTGCATAACAAAGACCCAACAAGTTGTTAAAAAACATTTGAAATATACTCAACAATCAATTAAACCTGTAACATCTAGAGATAATACACTTGTGTTCAACACTACAATACAATGTAATGACGCATTCCATGACACCATAGTAATCTATCATTTGACAACAATATTGATATTGTATTCTGACATTACTTACCTGGTCTTAAACCTTGAACGGGCAAAATCCTGTGCCCCAACATCTTGTTGTTCTCATCAAATGCAATTATTCTTATCACAGCTAAATTTGGAAGGACGACCTATCAGAAAAGGAAGGATTTCAATTAGGGTCAGTAAATGTAAATGATGTGTGATACATGTACTTAGTTTTGTGTAAATTGGGAAGAAGGGTTGAAAGTAAACTCAAATAGCCATTTTACATTTACAATTCTGTTGATGTTCATTATAATAAATAATAATAATAATTTGAGGTTCTTATATACCGCTTTATCACAACCTAGTAGGTCGTCTCAAAGCGGTTCACAAATTATTATCCGTGGTTATA
>JAUMHH010002352.1:0-26154 GCA_032359455.1 Chlamys rubida
GTCTTTCATTTTTTTTTCAAAATTCACTCCTTTTTACATAAATTTCCATTTAAAATCCTTAAAATTCTGACAACCTACATTTTTTTTGTGGCAGAAAATGTTCTTTACTTCAAAGCAATATAACTACAAAATTTGAAGAAATTCTACAAAGAAATGGTGACACAAACATATTACCTTAACAACGTGCAGAATTGAGATCGAAGTCAGGTTCGGATTATGTCCCTTTGTGCTGACGACATGGTACAATTTATATCGATATTGAGTTAAGCTTCAGTACCTGTGTACTTACGATTTGGATTTCTGTTTTAAACTACCTTCTGATTGTATCTTTATAGATGGAAAAACAACAAGGCAATACCAAAATGTAAACAAAATTGTTAAACAAACTCAAAACCGATGAAACTAGGTCAAATATATAAAAATGGTATGATAACACGGGATTATTGAAAAAAAGTTTAATGCGAATAAGTTTTCCGAAAGGGTGAGCGTTTTAAGCTGCTTACATTACGCCTGCCACGTAAATCTAGGTTTAGTTTAATTTGGTTTAATTTGTTTAACGTCCTATTATAAGCTAAGGTCATTTTAGGACGTGCCTCCATGTGTGTTGTGTATGTGTGCTTGCATGTGTGTATGCAGGAGACAGGGTATGTATGTGTGCTTGCCTCCTTGTGATAGCGCTGATCTGATGCCGACTTTATAGTGCTATTTCACTGAAATGCCATGCCTTTGTGATAGCGCTGATCTGATGCCGACTTTATAGTGCTATTTCACTGAAATGCCATGCCGAAGGTATGTACCAAGCACAGTAAATCTAGGTCAAATCTAAGTAATGTCACGTCCTCACAATGAGAACACGGTTATTTCTAGCAAGAACGGGAAGGTCAGGCAAAGATTAGGTCAAGGTTGTTTACAAAACATTATTTCCTATGTGCATTTCGCAATTGCGATATACTTGCATTTAGAATATTTCCTCATGAACTGTTATACAAGTTTCAGAATAATTACATATCAAATTATTATCTGGTGATTCAGGCTTCTTTAAAGGTTAGATAAAATGACACATTGAAAGAAGGGGAAGAAAAAACGTATCATATCCTGTGCACAAAATACCATACTTTGAATAATCGATGTCATTAAAATTGGAACTTGCATTAAAATCTAGGGCACTCATTTCCAGCCGACCCGCAACCCCCGGATATTAGCAGTCTCAATTCGCCATAAGCATGACATAAGGGGTAAATCAGGATTGTTCACCATTTATAATATGATTATAGGAGAAGTTAAAGTGGCATCATCTGTTCAGTACCCATCGTAGATCGATAAACTATATCCATGCATTTAAACATGATTTCCATACGTGATAGGTAAACTAGTTTGCATTGCGTCTGATAGAACTGATCACGATGTCTTGGTCAATGTTTATTCATTTCAGTCCATAATTGTATTCCGTCTTTGCGTATTGCAGAGTTATCTTCTCTTGTGAACAGGTATTGATTGTTTACGTCATTGGTTTGTGTGAGAAAATTACGTCGTTTTCTCAAAAATGTATGACGTTACTCACACAAACCAATGACGTAACAATCAATACCTGCTCCCAAGAGCAGATAACTCTGCAATACGCAAAGACAGAATAGCATATACTAATCTAATTTCTTAAATTAACCCTTATGACTCGATGACATTCTATCAATATACCAACTCTTAGTGTTTGATAGGATGACGAATCCAATTCATCATATATAAATATACTGACTGCAAAGTATATCATGGCAGTTTGTTATTAGAAATCATTCTGTAATAATGCGTCGGCCGAGTGGATAAGTCGTCTGACCGTCTACGACCACTAGCCCTCCACCACTTGGTCAAAGGTTTAAGGGTCTGTTACACACTACCGATGTACCTCGCCGGGACTAAAACTGCAGCAAAATATTAACAACGGCGAGAAAATCGGCAGAGCTCCGGCGAGAAAGCACTTGAAAAATCAAAATTGACCGTAGCAATACTAATGAAGTACCGGTGTTCTGTAGATGTTAGAGCCAATGTGCTACCAAATACCACTTTTCTGTCACCTTAGTGTTACCGAGGCGCCGCTGATGTTATACCGAGGCGCCGCCGTTGTTCTACCGATGTGCCACCGCTGACGGGAGCTATAGCGGAGTGATACCGCTGCGCATCACAAGAACGCGAGTTCTGACGTTAATCGACGACATACCGAAAAAAAAGTCGATAAAACGTCAGAATAATTCGGACTAATCGGCGGCGTATCAGTACTACTGGTGTGGCATTAGATAGTACTACGGTATCACATCGATTCGGTACCAGTACGGTACACATTGAGGCCACCGGAGAGCCGCCGATCCATTACAAGGCGCTACCGGTGTTCTACCGATATGAACGAAGCCATACCGGAGTACTGCCGTTGTACTACCGTTGTAGTCCCGTTGCTCACTCCGGCAGCGCAACGGCGGAAATGTTCAAAAATGTCTACCGTCGCCTGCCGTCGCTTAATTTTTTAGCCGATGTTCTGACGATGTCCTGAAGATGTACTACCGTTCTTTGCGATGTGAAACCGTTGCGCTGCCGTACTAGTACCGATCCTCGAAAATCGCCAGATTTGTGCTTCGGTATAGCTCCGGCGACCCAAATCGGCCAGGTGTGACAGGCCCTTTACGGTCTACGTGAGACAGTCGCCAGGTCCTGGACGCAGGTCGGTGGGTTTTTTCAAGGTGCTCCGGTTTTCCTCCACCACCAAAACCTGACTTGTCCTTAAAATATTATAGCTGTTGATGGGACGTAAAGCATCTTTTTGATACATTTGTACAAAACTAGCCTTTAATTTTTACATAGACTACTAAAAACTATTTATATAAGTTGACATATCTCAAATAAAATATAATAAACATATACAAAAGCGTCAAAATACAAGAATACCCACCCCGTACACCAAAACTGTAACCGACACGCGACATCAAGCTAAAGGGAAAACAAGAAAAGTATCTATTTACATGTTTAGATAAAAGAATATCAACAATGGGTTTAATAAATTAACAGCAATATAACATCTCCATCAGATAATTGTTCTTTTCTTTTCTATAGTCATGTTTTGTCTTTCATTCTCATCTTTGTGTACTTATTCAGCCTATCACTGGAAAGCTTGTTATGAACGATGAGGGGACTATTTATAAGAACGTTAATACTTGTTTCCGGTCAACACAATAAAATGTCTTTGTTATTGTCCTTGATCGACCTGATTAAACTACGGTTTAAAATAAACTAAAATAAAAACTTTTAAATCACAGGAAACTTATGAAACCTATATGTATATAGGTGAAATGAAAGAACTGGAATAACCTGTTATTTGATCAGCTTTTCGTTTAACTGGTACAATGTTATCTACGACCTCGCAAACAGCTGTGGTCATATGGAAATAGATACCTAGAACGAGTAATTAGGACAGAAAACAAACGACGAGGTAGTGAGTGCCAAAGGGGCAGCAACTCTTCGATTTATTTAACACACTTCACTGGTGCCTTAGGGAAAAGAAAACACGCAAAGCCTCGTACTGAATTTTAAAAACCTAGCTTACGTTCAGGTCGAGAACTCTCTGTCTCCATCACAACGGACAGAGATTAATTATTACGTAACGTCTCCGAAACAAAAGACACTCAAAATAAACAGATTCAGTAGCGGATCTAATCGTCTCCTGTGTCGAACATCCAGTGGACCACAGTAGGTTTATATTTAGCTTGAGATGGAAGAAAATATGTAAAAGATGTGCATTCATTATCACTGTTCCTCGTCCTACTACAAACTGGTGCTGTTGACCCTCCCCGTTCAAGTAAGGAAACCCTTCGGCGGGGAGTCAAAGAACCTGGGTTGGTGTTTGAAAAAAGCGGGGAATTGTGTACAATATGTGCATTCATTAGGTTGCCTTACAAACATCAGCTGTAGGGAATTTCCCTTTAGCTCAGCGGTAGAGCATCAGGCTGAAGAGCCAATGGTCGCAGGTTCGAGCCCCAGCGATGGTACTTTCTTTATCACTAGTCCACGTCCTACTACAAATACATAACAGATAGTCACTAGAAACGCAAAGAAATGTATCCTACTTAAAATTAAAATCGCAGTGATGCAAGGATGATTGTTTTTAGGACCTATCAGTGGTACTTCAGTTCAAAGGAATGACAATCCATATCTATATATTTCCGAAAACTATGCAGAAATACCAGGATTAAAGTGCCTTCAGAACTATGGCGTGACATTGACATCTGTGGAAAGATAGTTACTTTAACTAGTAATACATAAATATGATATTCTTTGACTACATACAAATATAACCATCATTGTTTTCATCCTTAAAGATGTATTTCTTTGTAATCATCTACATTACTAAATAGTAATGTCTAATCTAGTCTACAATCTATCAGTACACTTGATTTGTTGTTTCAGATGATACTTGATATTGTATGAATAACCTATACATGTTATTAATCTCTGTGAAGGAGGTTTGTTTAGCCTACATTGATAGTGTGTTGTTGGACTGGGGTCAAGACTGTGTACAAGCGCAACGATTAAGTGTATCCAGTTGTGGGAACACTAATGTTATTACACGACATCTGATTTAGCGATCTATTTATTCAGAATCAGTCTCGCTTAGACGTTTTACAATGCATAGCTTTACAGGCGCTAACTGCTAATCATATCACATCTGGCTAAATAGCTCCACTTTTTGGATGCCTGTGTGTGTGCTAAAGGCTTATAAAGTGTTCCATATTTTTTTTTTGAATTGAGTAAATTATCTATGGTATACACGTGTCTAAGAAATATATTCGAACTATATTTTGCTTTTTATTGGTAGACATCGTGATGTGTCACAACTAATTTTCAACATACTGTCACAATCAATGTCTGATATATCGGAACATCCTCAAATCGGGACAATCAGACATCAGACGTTTTACATATCAGATGCCACACAACTCTACACGACTGGAGCGTAGTGTATTCTAGATGACAGTGTTACATGGAAGTAGTTTTGTGATGAATTTAATTTGTTGTCACACTACGATCGAAGTAGATTTCCTTCGATAGCGATATCATATTCCGGTATTGAAATTTGGTTTCATAAAAATATCTATATAGAATGTGAGATAATAAATTTGCGTTTCTGATCAATATTTCCTACTGAAACCGTTGTTGTCATAGCAACTGTTTATTTTAGGAATCTTGATACTTTAACGCTGACCTCAGCGACCAAACGACAATACTTTTCATAAAGAGCAGACGATAACCATGAACATGCGCCAGAGTGTACACACTTGTTACTCTAAATAGATGAAAACATTTAAAAAAAGACTTGTTACTAAAAGTAAACAAAAACATTTAAAAACAAAGAAAACTAACAATGAAAAAAAAGAACAATAGAATACAAAGGTGTTAACAAAACCGTGTTGCGAACTCAAAGCGAGGGTAAAATATAATTATTTACAATTTAAACGGAAAATCCTTGAAAAGATACAAGGAAAGTGACCAGGCCTGGTATATCCTGTCCCTATGTACCCACGCCTGGTATATCATGTCCCTATGTACCCACGCCTGGTATATCCTGTCCCTATGTACAGTACCCACGCCTGGTATATCCTGTCCTTATGTACCCACGCCTGGTATATCCTGTCCCTATGTACCCACGCCTGGTATATCCTGTCCCTATGTACCCACGCCTGGTATATCCTGTCCCTATGTCCCTGTGGATTAAACAGAATTGTATTATGCATATTTTTGATGCAGTTATCCAAGACCCATTACAATATTCAAACTCAGGTATACAATTATAGTTGTCTATGTACTGCGAGCCTCTTTCCTTTTTGCCCCACTGCCACAGAGACGCCATACTACTCGTAGACATTCTATTTTCATATTGATACAGATTAATTAAGAAAAATATGTCATTATATGGACTCAAAACATGGTTCTTCATTCTCGTTCTACCATTTATAAATGCATTGATAAGGATTCAATTTCACCTTCTCAAGTGTTTTTTCAAATCAATTTAAATATTTAGCAACATTAATCCTTGTATTATAATTCAGATGATCTTTAATTCATTTTGATATTTGCCACATGGGAACGTTTGTATACGGGTGAAGATAGTAGGGGTTCGTCAGATCGTTTGATGTTTAACATGGTTGACGGATGTCTTGGCCTACTGTGGCTATCAGTGCGACCCTTCTGTTCATCTGTAAACAAACAAAGACAAGACAGGTAAATATGGCTTATCACACCTGTGCTCACTTGAGGGTATTGTCGTTCAAACGATTAGGTAAGGATAGTTGTAAACATGCTCCTCATAAGTCATTACGTATCGCTCTGTGTTATCTCCGCCCTGTTAAGCTTATGAACACGGCATGGACCTATCTGTACTCAAATCCATTCTATGATGAAACGTATGCTCATACATGTCAGTAACGTCTTTTTTCAAGCCATCAAAAACAAAAATCAAGGGAATACTAAAGTATGAAGCAAAACAAGTCTTTCCCAGGTGGCTCATAATTTCAAAGTCAACATTCACACACCTTTTAGTAGAACAGGTATATAAATACGTTGCTTTCGCTTCGGGACTGCGTTTAAGTAAAGTAAGGTGTTTGCCATATTCAGCAACACTATAATATCAGTATGCCTCATCATCAATCTTTCAGGCTTGAATACCATTGAGTCATTGAGTCATTGCGGCAAAAGGACGCGAAACACATATAAATGTATTAGTAAAACTATCGAGTGCATAATAAATACTTTCTGGTGTTTTCAGGGATTATATATCCACATATCACTGAAAGTCAAAAACCTTTTACCTTTTATTTCAGGAAAAATAAAATCATCATTAAATTTTCAGAAAACGTTATGTGACGTAGAACTCACTTGTACAAGTGACGTAGAACTCCTTTTCGCGGTTTTAACTGGTTTTTTGGTAGCACAATCACATGTTAGCACTATAAACACAATTACGAAGTAGGCAATTTAGATCGATTGTGTTTTATTCTATGACAAGTGTTGGGGCTTTCCATAATCGTGATTTTCTCCAGATAAGATTTTCCCTCGGTCATTACCGCTATGTAACAACTTCATTGGCCTAATTCATTTTCCTGTCTGCTAGCGCCACTTGAATAAGTCGCCATTTGGCCCTTTTATTCAGCTTGCTATTTATGGTAGCCTTTTAGCTCTGCTTTCATGAATTGTCGGCACAGCTAGTCAGAAATTGGTATTTTGAGAACGTTGTATCGATTGGTATCCGCAAATGAACGCTTGGGGAGTTGTAAGCTTATCCCTGTCGTCACAATTTGGCGAGAGGAACTTTCGAAACATGTCGCAACATTTGTGATAAATAACCTCTTAAAGAAACCACTTGTGACCTACAGAGTATTGTTTTTGCAGTCTTTGACATTTGCGTATATGGCATTATATAACGTATCTGGCATTATATAACGTATATGGCATTATATAACGTATCTGGCATTATATAACGTATATGGCATTATATAACGCGACGTACTTGGTAGTGCGTTCAGAAAGTTCGCTGATGTGAAAAATTGATGTGGTTCTATCTCTAAAAATGTATAATTCCGGAATTTGCAACTGTACTGTACTGCAAAAGAAGAACGACTTTATTGCAGTTTGAAACACATTATTTCACAACTTGATGAATCAGTCAAAACAATATAAAATATAAAAGTAATAGCGAGCATTTTAAAAACACCATAAAACAAACACAATAGCTTTGTTACACCATTGTGCTGTATCAATGCATGTTACAGTCGACGTCGCTGAAACGTTTGTTGTAATGACACTTTTGCTACGTGCTACATTGTATTAAGGTTGGTCTCGATGGCTTGTCCTCCCCGTGACACACACAATGTTTAGTACGGATGTACGAATACGCAGCGACAGACCGACAAACACCATAATCATTTATAAATAAATCAATACCAATCATGTTCTTTTCTGTCAACTATGTACGTTTGTATGACAGCTCCATGCTGATATAGATGACGTTATACCACAGCGCATTGACATCACAGCAGTATTAATGAGTCTTCCCGTTCATCGTCTGTTTAACTCTACAAGTCATTATCCTATTACTTAAATGGTAACTCGCTGTATTGTCTAAACAATGTACAATTATTGTAATGTGTTTTGTTTCCATATAATTGTGCATAATCCCTCTACAAGATATTTTAATGTTTTTTTTCTAATTATTAAATGCTGGAATTGAATACTGTTTTTATCAAACAAGCCATGATTTGATAATTAAACTCTGTCACGTTTTATTTGAAACCTTGCACATGATATTTATCAAATCAATACATAACCTTCAAATAAATTGTTTTCTACATGAATTGTTTTGATGAATAAATGCAATATTTAGTACAGGGATTAAATACAGTTTTTGTCAAATTTTCATTGATCTAGCCATGGTGGTGTTTATTAAACTCTGTCACGATTAATTTGAAGTAATGCACTTGGCATTTGTTAAAAAACATAGCCTTCAAATAAATTGCTAACATTATCACAGATTGATCTGATTGGTAAAGAAAACATGTAAGCTACAATCCCAACCAAATATATTTACGTTTCCACTGCAAATTCCTCCATAAGAATTTACCAGAATAAATTGCCTTCATAGGGCTATGAATGCATTTTGATCAGTGTCATTTTGAAACTCCTCATCCCGCCTCCAATATCGTGAGACATCTATTAAAAGCAAACATTTTGGTGACGTGAGGCTGTTCCAGAAACTTCGTTTGCACTGACGACACAGCTGCTTCAATATAGAAATGTTAGGGATTACCTATAGCTAAATCAATCATAACTAACATACGAACGTAAATATATGTACTGAACAGCATTTTGCGATGTTCATGCTGGTATGAACATTAATAAAAATGTCGTTCAATCCTGATATTTTTACACAAAAACCTGAACCCCAACAGATATGTGGGGTAAAATATTTAATGTGTTACTCTTTTCGGTTTTTGTGAAATAATAGATTAATAAATCAGATCCAGAGTCAATTCTACACGATTTTTAGCACATAAACATTGGACTTATTTGCGTTCCATTTTTTCCTTCCATTTTTAGCCATTTATTTGTCTATTTTAGCTGTTTGGTTTGCAAAAGTCATAATATGTAGCCGACACTTTTTTTCTCTCATTTCTGTGAGTATATGACAGAACTCACATGGGTGACTTCACAATTTGACAATAGTTTGGACGTTACGAAATCGGAAACATTTAAATACCGCAATGCGGAAATTGCCACACATTTTTTTGTGGTTTCTGAGCTTTTTCTGGTGATTGGAATGACAAAAAAATACTCTTTCATGCCAAAGGGTGTAGAAGATGGAAATTCCACCCTCGGAAGTTTCAAATGTGGGCAAAATCCTCAACAAGCCTCGGGTTTTACCCAATTCGAAAAACCCCTTGGTTGGAATTTCCCTTTCTTACACCCATGTGTATGTTCTTTACCAGTGAGATAGGTTTTTACTGTCATTCCCAAATAAATCTGGCTTCTGGTGGCACGTTTGTATCTATGCGATGCCGTTTTAGATATGTGAAGAGGTCAATATACGTTTAACCATATCTACTAATTACCTCTCAATGTATACATGTATCTCATTACTCGAATAATAGAATCTTCCCCTACCTTGAGGGTGTGACAGAGATATCTCCTACCCGAGGGTGATGTTTCTTAGTTGTCTAACCCGAGGCTCTGCCAAGGGTTAGACAACCAAAACAAATCACCCCGAGGGTTGGAGATTTCTCTGCCACACCCTCAAAGTAGGAGATGATTATTTTTCTCCTATCCTATTATTTCAGTCACAACTCCACCGACAGAAGTCTGCCATGTTTGTAAACAAAAACACGTGTGGGGTATGAATATCGTCATTCATTTTTGATGACGTCACAATTACCGGAGACACATTTTATTGACGTCACAACTGAACACGTGCTAATCTCCCCCTAGGGGTTGACAAGCTGATCTTTCCCGGCTAAAACGGGAGACACATTTGTGAAGGGTGGGATAACTCTATTTATACGTCTGTCTTTTATAGGTTATAGCATTATTTTGTTGAGGCATCAATAAGACCTATACTGATATTAAGTAAAGTCTCACAGTCCATTTAGTGTGGTCTGCATCACATGACACAAAACTGATGGTGTGCTATCCTGTTATTTATTTATTTATTAATTAGTTTATTTATTCATTTATTTTTGTTTTCTATTTTCTATTTGCAGAGACCTGAGAATGAATAACATATCCACTCTTCCTGACTATGTCTTTGAAAGATATAAGAATCTAGAAGATCTGTAAGTATCTGTTTTCACAGGCAATGGCCATTTAACCTCACAATAGATGTTAATGCTAGATAACCCTGATAAAATACCTTGGACCTAGAAAATATAACTTTCGTTTCAGTCGATGAAAATAAACATTGAAACAGGAAAAGGTGGACGGTTTTCGCACTCCCTCTAGTATAAACAATGAATTTGCACAAGTTAATTTGCCGAAAACCCACCGAATAGTTATTGCAGTACAATATTGAGTTTAAAGCATTGTTTTATCAGAGACCTTTTTTCAATCCTTAGTATCTCTTTATAAAAATTGTTATCTGTACCCATTTCCATACGTATGTACCTAACTGGTTATATACTGCAGATGACCTGTTCAGCATATATCCATTTAAAGATAAAAATCAGTCGGAACAATTTACATGGCAATAAAGCTGCTTTAATTCCAGAAACATGAAAACAGTCTATTTTGGCAAAACAGTTGTTCGAAATAAAACCAATTAGAATTATTTTGATCAAATGTCATGTACTTTTGGCACGTCAGTACGTCGACTATTGATTTGTGTTTCATTCTTGTAATTTTATTGCTGGACTTTGAACGAACGTTTTCCACCAGACATCGTTGATTTGGCGTTTTAATACGTCTATCGACAAGACGGCTACAGTACATGTACTCCTCCTCTTCTAACACACTGACATGAGTAAAGTACACTCGTTTTCATACGTGAATGAGTTCGTGTAAACAAGGTTGAAACCAATGTCCCTAAGACACTAAAACGTTGCACCCTGACATTTAGGTCATTAGAGAGGCACATCCTTCAATATGAAGGCCTTTGGGTGTCAACAAATCATCACGTCTCGTTAGCGGCAATGGCAATTCTGTCACGTAGCTGCACTGCCGTGACATGTCAGTGTACACTGACGTATTTTAAAATCAATTGGGTCATCTAGCCCAACCTTTTCCTGAGCATGGGATTCCCTTTGATCGACATATTGAGTATCTCCCTGTACTAGTCTCGAAGAGTTACATTGATTTTATCTCCGTCAAAAACCGGAAACATGTTATCCATTCAGCAGTGCATCTAATGAGATACCCCATGGAGAGATTCAGTTTGGTTTAAAATATGCATGTGCAATGTGTCGGATAAGTAAGGTGTGTTCATTCGTGTGGGATAATCGCCATTGCCATGTTTGTGTTCAGAGATGTCGTAGTAAAATGTATATATATCTTACGAAAGACGCATTCCTTTATCAAAAAGACATAAATTGCATAACGAATCCTTTGGTTTTACGTATAAACGTTTTGTAAGAATTGCTCTGTTCATTGAATTATTTGCTAGTAGGATGATATAATCATAATACAAAAAAAGGCGTTTTATTTAAATTTGGAAATTTTTCACTGTAGATTATTTCGCTTTATTATAAGTTTCAAAATGATTGCAGGCACACTTAGTGCTTGTTCATGGATATAACGTAATCTCTTTAGATATCTAGCACAGAAAGGACTTGAGGCGTTATGGGTCATTTTTGGCCTCATTAAAAGTAAATATTTCAACTTCAATTTATTTACCAATTTCAGTTATAAACATTATATTCGATTTGGCTAATTGGGGCTATCTTTCTTGCATATTTTCCCCAATACGCATGCGTAGATGCCCTACCATAGCAACGGAATTCCGTTGCTATGCAGAAATAGCCAAAATATGTTGTTTTGGACAGTTAGCATGCAGAAATGAAAGCCTCCCCATGTGAAAAACAAACATTCCTTTCTACGAATGAACAGTGGTATGACAATGTTAAAGCATGTCAAATATTAATTTGTTTGTTGCATGCGGAGGCTTTCAAAAATTTAAAAGTGTTTTGTTAATTTCCTTTAAAATGGCCAATGTTCAACCAAATATCGTACAACAGACGTTATTCACGCATTTTATTAAGAAAATGCGGGTTCATGGCTCTCTTTGTAATGCCATATCTCCTAAACCAGTTGTCAAATGAATTTCATATTTCATATTTACAAACTTCATTTATTCACGAATACGAATATAACAACTAATTCAAAATCCCCGATGAGGCCAGAAATGACCCTTAACGTCCCTAGTCCTTTACTTTCATAAGATATATGTATATACATTAAAACGGTCTTTCTTAAAATATGGTATACCACCTTATATTTCTAGAAAAAAAGTGACTTTTCATAAAACTTGCCGCTGTTTAAGAATATTAGTTTAAAATAAAAGCTTAACATGAAAGTGTTTTATTTAGAAAAACAATATCTAACAATAACCTTTATTAGTGACATCGGGAATATTGTCATTGCGAAAATATACCCATGAATTGAAAGAAAACTAATTTCAGGAATTGCTCTATTGACAGATGTCAACAAGCAGTACTCTTTATTGTGAATAAAGTATTATATATTAGTATATAAAGTATATCGTCTATATGAGTGTTTGAATGGAGAAGCACGCTCCATTGTGGACAGAATATGTATATATCAATATAAACTCTTCCGTCTTTTTACATGCTTTCTTTGCTATATTTCTCCTTAGGCGTCTTACCAGCAACGTGCTCGTGGACATGTCCGACAAAGCTTTGTTTGGCCTTCAACGACTCAAATCCCTGTAAGTATGCATACAAATACCATAGACAGCACTGTTTATTCTAGCGTGTGATCTGAAGATTGGAATCGTACGGAGTTAAAAAAAAATAGATCACGATTTTACTGCAACTTAAGTTAGAACATAAATCAAAAACGTTAAAAACGATGTTGAACACACAAGGAGTATACAATGATGATTCCAGTCTGTATTTATATGTAAGAAGGACGTGAGTATTTCTTTATTTTTTATCCAGTAGCATTCCTTTTTTTATATAATTATCATTTTTTGTTCTTTTTAAAGAAATGCTTTTCATCACAAATGATCTGACAGGATCATGCTGTATTAGGTATTCTGAGTATGTAATATTGTATTGATATATTTTTCAATAGTAAAGATTTTCTAGCAAAAAGAAAAATTATATATAAAAAACGACAGTTTGTTGAACAAGACCAAATAATCATAAAGACTTCAACCGCCATCTCTATGAAACGTGGACAAAATATAAACAGAAAGAAAACAGAAACGAAAACTTTGGGGAAAAGCTAGAAAGATTAGAAGACACATTCTCATGAATACGCATCTCTCAAAACCTTGTGTTGTGAATTTGTCCGTGCAGAATTCCGTGAATATTGAATCAACTGAGAAATATCAGCATCGTTATTGGGGGAAGGAAGGATGTAACAGTCATGAAAGGGACATTTCGCGGTTGCAAATTCGAAATTATTTCGCTTATCTTACTGCTTCGGAGTAAGTTGTCCATGTTGATCATGTTGAAAGTACAGATCGATGTTGACAAGAACCTTTCTATAAAAATCCAAAATTGGAAATGCTGGATACGCAAGGTCTCTATTACCGTCTTACGATAAATTCACCTTCTTAAGAATACAAATAAACAGTCTTCTGTAAAATAGCATTTCGTCGAATTCAACAAAGTATTGTATATCAGGAATAAAGCCATTTTCCCGATTTCTTTTTTTCGTATATTTTGTCTTGGATTTTGTCAGTTTTTCCACAAAATCCGAACTTGTTCACAACTATCATTTGCAACCCTGTTTGATTTTGTTCATTGCTGTCGTAATACGAGAACAAAAGCGTTCCTTCAGTAAAGTATGAGGTTAAATTTTCCGAGGAAAGGGGAGTCGAGATTGATGGAAAGATCTTTTGGGATTTTCAAATAAATATTTTATTAATTCCACTTCCGGTAAAACGTGTCACTGTACGGCTTTAGCCATTATTTAATGGTTATAGCATTGTCTAAGCAAATGATAAAGGGAATGGCAACTAATTTTATCATCAGTAACGTTTGTTCTGATGTGGTGAAATATGCAAATGGTTTTTTTTCGTGTCTTTACTTTTGTTCTGGGGATTGGCTATACGTTTGTAAAACACTGTTATACTGTTATATGTAGGCACAAAGACTCGTGTCTACCTTAATATTAAAGGATATATCTTTGTAAAAAACCGGTTAAGTCGAATTTACACTTTGCTGAACCCGTCATATGGCCTTATCTTGCACGACGTATCCCTTTCCTGGAGTTATTAAAGACTTGTTTGCTGTCATGCTATAACAAATAACCACATCTGATCATATCCACTGCATATTTATTACAGCACTGGATTGCAATCTGATCAGATTCCTGACTTTATATGAGTTCTCACAAAACAAAGTTTGATTTGAATAAGATACCCATGCACCTAAACCCAATATGGAATCTATTGTTTATGAAATGCAACATATCTGTCAAAGTTATGAGTGCTGTGGTCTCTAGTTACCTGTGTTGGTACAATGATGAAACGTGCTGCGGTATTCAGGACATCTTGGTTCTTTCCCCGGCGTCTTGTCTGTCTTTTTTGCTTCTAATCAAGTTCCCGTGATGTCATTGTACTTGTTGACGTTATGATGTTCTTAATAGGTCTTACCTAAACCTTTTAATGTCGTTCCTACCATAGCTTAAACGTGTATTTGATTCAAGTTGAACTGTTTTTCATGTATGCATTGAAACGGTCACAACCCCGTTTTTGTTTTTCCTGGTTGCTCATATCTTAATTTGTGCAATGGGCGTCTCGAACCGAGAGCCATGTATACATGTGTCAGTTCTGTGGTCAGTTCTGTGGTCAGTTCTTTGTCCTCATTGGATTTTCCAATAGGTACCGGTGACGTAACTCCCTGTTGTAGTCAGGTCACTTTCGCAGACAGATCAGGAGCTATACGTAACCTGCACCGACAGGAAATTTGATAAAATGTTCGGAATGTCGCCTCGCAAAAACTACCTAGGATGATATCGTGACCATGATCGAATCAGTCTTGACAATATCGTCGTTGAGTTAGATGGCATTGTTTTTCTTACTGTAGGCATTTTACTGTGCCCCTCTTCTGGCCGTTTTCATTTTTTTTCGTATGAGGCTGAATTTATCAATCGGCTCTTCAATGACTAGTTACAAAAAGCTAACCAATTTATTCGATTTCTGCGATTTTATATCCAGCAATATCGACGATGTCCTGTCTTTAACCTGTTAACCGAGTATACCCCCTGAACATTTATTTCAAAAGCTGTCCTCAATTTATGCTTCTAACATTTCTTCTAAGCTCTACGGTAAGCTGAACGACTAACTTCTAAGATGTTCGATAAGCTGCACGACTTACTACTAAGATGTACGATAAGCTGCACGACTTACTACTAAGATGTACGATAAGCTGAACACTTACTACTAAGAAGTACGAAAAGCAGAACGATTTCGATTTTCCTATCGTTAACTTTCTCTTTCTTGATAGTTACTCCCCCCCTCTTCTCCAATCTACGGTGTTTACATGCCTCCATTGATTCGAATATCATGACTTCCGTGATAGATGTTGACTGCTGACGGATAAACTTAAAATACATGGTTTCAAGGTGCTGGTATATAAAGACTACGGACAAGTTGTACGGTCGCCGTTATAAACTAATTGTGAAATGGGTTATTTCTTAACGTGATAGGAAGGTTGGTGTTTTGGCTTATGTTCATTAGTGTGCCTGTTTTGTTTCGTTGTCACTAACACCGTCTCGCGTTGAGGACGTGACCTTAGATGAAATAAAAAATATCAGTATTGCGATGAAGCAGAAGACGCTTACTCATCCGGAACAACGTATCTTTCTTGTACTTTTGTGTAAATCTTTAATAAATGATTAGATTTGTCATACACAATTATAAAGACATGTCTAGACGTCGCAGTGTTGGTCCAATCGTGTTTTTCACCCTACAATGCTGATATTTAAGGGTTCCGTGTGTGGAAATAACTTTGCAATGCCAGTTTTAAGATGACAATTGATGGGACTTTCTACATAATGATGTCACGCTGACAAAAATGCTGAGATGACGATGAGACAATTTTGTATGCATGCGCCTATTAATTCAATCATGGAAATATCTTCTAAGAGTGTCTAGTCATGTCTGACATACGTGTATATCAAAATATTTAATCCTTTTCCAAAGGTCTGTTGCATGTTATTTTTACACTGTACATAATGAGACGTGAATCTAATCGACCTTCTGGTATATATTTACTACTTTTTTGTTAACTATTAATATGGTGAAAACAATTCCATAATGTCTTTGTGGAAGTCAATTATTTCTTGTGTCAATGATTTTATAATAATCATATATTCTTAATAATGGGTTACCGAACATTGTACTTATATTTTAGCATTGGGGGTTGTTGTTTTTTGTGGTGGGGGGGGGGGATGTTGTTATGAGAGTATGTAGAAAGTTTGGGTTGATGTGACAAGTTGGTCACTTTTTTAAATTATGTCTCAATAGTCATCACAAATATGATATATACGCTAAAAAAACAGCCCTCAAATATCGACCAGGAAATTACATATTTGGAAATGAGCCTCATTCCGAGGGTGTCTTTTCTTCCACCATCCTTCCGATTTAAGTTTCAGGAAAAGCCATGGGATATTTCTGGCTGCGTTCGATTCACAAGATTTATTTATGCTAACAAAAGTTCAAACGTCTAGCTTATTAATATATTTTACAATTTCCAAAAAATTAAAAATATTTTTTTATTTAATTTTGCAATCTAATAAAATTAACATCCATCATTCGAAAATGATGGAAAAATAATTCAACCGTATCGAACAGAGCTTATACATGTTTTTCCAACATTTCCTGACTGTTATTCCACCTGTAATACATGACAGTACATATGTTGATTATTTCTTAATAAATTGTCATTATTTATGCTTGTTTGGAACAGACACCTAGATGGGAACAAACTGGAAATTGTACCAAAGGCCTTCAAAACGCTTCAAAACCTGTTGCTGCTGTGAGTATCCCCTAAAACATTAACTGTGAGTATCCCCTAAAACATTAACTGTGAGTATCCCCTAGACATTAACTGTGAGTATCCCCTAAAACATTAACTGTGAGTATCCCCTAGACATTAACTGTGAGTATCCCCTAGACATTGACTGTGAGTATCCCCTAGACAACTCTGCTGTGAGTATCCCCTAGAACATTAACTGTGAGTATCCCCTAGACACATCTACTGTGAGTATCCCCTAGAACATTAACTGTGAGTATCCCCTAGAACATTAACTGTGAGTATCCCCTAGACATTAACTGTGAGTATCCCCTAGACACATCTACTGTGAGTATCCCCTAAACATCAACTGTGAGTATCCCCTAGACACATCTACTGTGAGTATCCCCTAAAAACATTAACTGTGAGTATCCCCTAGACACATTTACTGTGAGTATCCCCTAGACACATCTACTGTGAGTATCCCCTAAAAACATTAACTGTGAGTATCCCCTAGACACATCTACTGTGAGTATCCCCTAGACACATCTACTGTGAGTATCCCCTAGACACATCTACTGTGAGTATCCCCTAGACATTTACTGTGAGTATCCCCTAGACAAAACCTGTTGCTGCTGTGAGTATCCCCTAAAAACATTAACTGGGAGTTTACCCCTTGGCAAAGGTACTGCCTGTATCCCCAAAATAAATTACTTAGAGTGTGGCATTACCCAAATCTGTTGTATTTTCAATTTGCGCGAACTATGATGTTTTTTACAAATCTACTGTGAGTTTCTTGAATTTCCCACTAAACGAAGCTGCTGCGTGTATCCCCAGACAACTCCTCTGTGAGTTTTCCACTAGAGGAAGCTGTTATGTTTGTCCCTGCAGACAAATCTACTATGAGTTCCTCCTAGACAGAGCTTCTATGTGTTTCCCTCAGATAAATCTCCTGTTAGATTTCCCCTACGCCTAAGATCGATGAGTACATTTTAATGCAGTACAAAGCCATTTATTGTTACCGGGTCTAATGAACAGTGGATGTGGATGTCTGTGACATATTAGCGTCAAGAGACAACAAAAAAACAATGCGCGTTCTTGAGAGTATCCCCATTAATGTATTTACTTTATTGATAATAAAGCTAGCATGTATTTCAGTTTCAATATCAACTGACAAGAGATTAATGGAAAACATGAGAGGGTTAATGACTAAATGTATAAAAGCACTTAAACACATTTTTGTGACAATGTTTTTATTACTACTTATGATGTATGTTTTCCCACTCGTCTTTCTGTAAGAAAACCTGTTTTATGACGTAGCAGCCGTATCTCAATTATAGATGCGATACAATTTTTATTAATAGGACATTGACATTCTATGAAAGTCGGTCATATTTCATTTGGAACACTTCCGGTCTTTTATCACGAAAAAAAAGTGAAAAAGACCCGGGGTGTTCCGGATAAGTTGCTTTGTATGGCTAATACATTATGTATAGCTGTACATTAATGGGGGTTTTTTTTATTTGTAATTTTCTTTTTATTCAAGTTTTTTTTCGCAATATTTGGTATAATATTACAATCAAACATTTCATATTATATATTCATACCTCACACGACTCATATATACTCTTACTTACATCAGTTGATATACTTGACGCCAGTACATGTAATGGTACACATGTACACATATATTGCCTTTATGAGAACACAGAGAAAGAGGAAAAAAGAAGAAAAAACAATAGCAAAGAAAAAAGGAGAAAGTCCAAAGAAAAAGGAAGAAAAGGATAATCTGGTTTTTGCACTGCAGCTTAAGAATAAACAGAAATTTGTGTTTAGGATAAGATTATAAGACAATCTTCTGTTTAGTTGTAAGTAAGGTGCTTTCGGTTTTAAACTGCAAGTAAATACAGCCATATAAATTAACCCTTGGGTTAATTATACCCAGTTTCATAAAAACTGTGGCTGAGAAATAGTCAATAGGTAATACTCAGGATAATATATATTTATATCATAATGGGTTTTAATCATAAGAAGTGTGTTTTAATGGGTTTCAATAGTAGGAAGCGTATTCTAACAGGCTACAAACAGAGGTGGTCTATTTAAATATACTTCATTAGCAGGCGCGCTATTTTAATGCGTTTCATTTAAAAACAGACATTTTAATAGGTTTAGAGGGTATTTAATTTAATGGATTATATTGCCAGTCAAGTCAAATATAATTCGTGTCGCTTGAAATAATTTCTATTAGCTCCCTTGTTTCCTGATGTAAACTGCAAAAACATGCTGATTTTATTACGTGATTAAGCGAGTAAAATAAAATTTGTGTTCACTTATAATATATCCACCACACCATCTTTGTCTAACATTTGTTGTGTGTCAATATTCTGAGGCATTCTGACTTGTGAAAAATCGATTGTATCAATGGACAACGATGCGGTCAGTGCTAAGTTTGCATTCGCTTAACACTAGCCGAGGGGTTTATGGGGTTTGTTTGTTGTTGTTTTTTTGTTAAATATTAGTGACATACTGTTATATTTCAATTTTGTCAATAGTTAATGAAATTTGTTTTCTCGATAAAGGAACAGTTTGCTCTAAAAAAAATTGAACCTTATATTGTTTACATTGTTGGAATTATCTCCTTGCCCTATATACCAATTTTAAGTAGGTGTTTTTTTTAGCGGGCTCAAATTCTAGTGTTTAACGGAATTTTGAAAGATAAGCGCTTCGATGAATTGGCACACTCACACTTTATGCATTAGGAATATTTATATAAAGAATATACAATTAGCACAATAATAATTTATCGCAATATCTGAAACTTAAAAAGCGCTAAAATTGGAATACCGCTAAAATATGTCGTTTTCAGTGCTTCTTTGACCTGTGTGATTATATAAACTAATGCTTTACTACTAAGCGGTAAGTGATTTCTAAGTTTAGAACAGAAGCATGTCAATAACAATATCATAACCTTCCTTCAATTTTTTCAGACATCTGGACGCCAATCACATCAAACAAGTGCCTGCCGAGAGCTTCATGAATCTAAGACGGCTAAAGTCCTTGCATTTTGAAGCTAATTCTCTGACGTCATTTCCGACGGATGCTTTTCAATACCTTGCCGCTCTGGAAGCCCTGTAAGGAAATTCCTATGGCGTTCATCAATTTGATTCTGTTTTTACGACCTCAGCACATATCAATTCATCATGAGCTATTTCTTGAAATTCTGTATCGTAATGCCTGATGTTAGATGTGATGTTAATTAATCACGACATTCGTAGCAATATAATGTCCTTTTTATGTGTGTTTCAGATGCCATAATAACATTCTGTTTTGATTTCGTGAACTAAATGACAAGGTCTGGTAAAAAGGTTATCTTTGAATCGAGCAGATGTGATCAATTGCCTCTGGCTTTGCGCTGATTTAGGTACACTGGCAACAGACAATCTAGATCATTTGACGCATCTGAGATATTCTACGGTTTCAGATTAAATACCGTTTAAGTATTAAAATGCTTGGACAAATATTCTATAAATATATTTCGAACGTAGCATTTTGAATTTATCATGGCATCTTAGAAAATAGTTTATGGTGAATGGATATTATCGGGTTGAGATCAAATTTTATCTGTTATTGTGATTTGGTCAAAAGGCAAAACCTGATTGACTTGGTCTAGTTCTTAGCTTCACCATTCAAAATGCTGACGGAAAAAAAGTAACTCAAATCTGTATGCAAAATATAGGAGACTCAGAGGGCCTGTATCGCTTACTTTGGTATTTAAGCAATCATTTAAAAATGTTCCCATTAAAAGCAATATTGTGATTATTTCCAAACTTTAACCTCCACCTTCTAATCAAACATTTGATCCAATGTCCCTAAGAATATTTCATATCAAAGTTAGTTGAAAGATGATTAAAAATATAACCAAACCAATTTTAATTTCCTTGCCACGTAGTCTTGTATTGCAATGATTTGTGTGATTCCCTTGTCACGTGGTCTTGTATTGCAGTGGTTTGTTTGTTTCCCTTGTCACGTGGTCTTGTATTGCAATGGTTTGTTTGATTCCATTGTCACGTGGTCTTGTATTGCAATGGTTTGTTTGATTCCATTGTCACGTGGTCTTGTATTGCAATGGTTAGTTTGATTCCATTGCCACGCGGTCTTGTATTGCAATGGTTTGTTTGATTCCATTGTCACGTGGTCTTGTATTGCAATGGTTAGTTTGATTCCATTGTCACGCGGTATTGTTTGTTTGATTTCCTGGTTACGTTGATTTGTTTTGTTATGCTAGGTTTAAGTCACTTTGCACGTGGATTTGTATGGCTGCAATTACTAGCTATGTGATTATGATTTTGTCTTCTTCAACACATCATAATTAGCACAAAATAAAAGACTTACATCGTCCGAAAGATTGCGAAAATCATTTTACCCTATAGAATTACAAAATCTTTCGACCTGGAGTTATTGTATTTGTAATTTTATTGTTATTCTCTTTTGCAGAGATTTATCTGTCAACAAAATAGAACGAATCCCGGATTACGCATTCAGCAACTTGACAAATCTGGTATTACTGTGAGTATCGCTTTAAGACTAGAAGAAGATTGCATGTGCTCTTATTTGCAAACATTAATCATTATCCAATGTGAAAACAAATTATGGAATGATACCTTCATTTTACATAGAAGGAGCATGTGCAAATTAATATGAAGCTTCATAACAAACAAAAATAGGGCGGCATAAAACGTTGATGACCCCTACTTTAAGGTTAAATAAGAGGAAAGAATTAAAATTTAATCTAAAGTCAGTTTTAAAGTTTTACCTGATTTATTTTTAACGATAAAAGTAATAATCTTCTCTTGACCGTAAACACAAGGTCAAAGTCGATCGTATTATGACGTGTTTCAAAATTGTGATACAAAACTATGGTTAGACACTAAGTGGCGGGAGTTGTAGGGAATAAGACTAATCTTCTCCCAGTGCGGTATAAAATCATGTAAAATAGAAATCCCCAAAGCGTGAGTTTAATATTGCAAATTGGATTGTCATTAAATGTACGAAGAGCGTGGCATTATGTAATAAACCATTAGCACGAATTAATGCACAGAAGTATAAGCTGATAGAAACGGAATTAATTCTGTTCCGTTCCTCGTTAAAAGAACCTCACGAGGACTTATAAAGAGATATCACAACCGATTTTTTATCAATCATTTTTGATGAATTGAATTCCGCACTCTACCGGTTTTTTTTTTAATTTTTGCCTAAATTCGGATCAAGGATTGGTCGCGAATGTAACCGGTCGCGAACATTTTTATACGCAGTGTAATGGATGTCCGTTGAAAAAACGCACTTTCATATTTTCAATAAAAAGGAAGGAATATTCGCTGAATTAAGTGTACTCCTAATCATTGATTGCTCAGTATGTGTAAACTGCGACATGTTTAAAAAAGTTTTTGAAGTATTACAAACGGTAATAGTAACAGTACTCTAATTTTCATTTACATTCC
The DNA here is from genome assembly GCA_032359455.1 of Chlamys rubida. Taxonomy (NCBI): domain Eukaryota; kingdom Metazoa; phylum Mollusca; class Bivalvia; order Pectinida; family Pectinidae; genus Chlamys; species Chlamys rubida. The sequence continues at coordinate 22,721 of JAUMHH010002352.1, forward strand.
TTCCACACAAATGGCACGAATGTTCCTCAAAAACAATCATGTTTGGAGCATTTTATTTTACAAAAACATAAATAACCGGTTAGGATTTGTAAATCCCTTGTTTCAATTAGTTTCAGTATTCATGAATTTTCAGTCAACTCATTTATCTAATTCACAAATTCATGTACCAACGAAATGGTGAATTTTCGGGAAACCTCGAAATTTGGGTCCCACCAAAAAATAGGATATCACAGTATATAATGCATTAAAAGATAACACATAAATAGATAGGCAACATCAGAGAGAATTTTCCTGACATTAAGATTAATGATACCAAGAGGTAAAACTGTATAATTACCATTGCCACTATTGTGATATATTTATTTAAATCAATTTTCAAAGAAATATTTCATAAAAATTACATATTGCACTGCATTTTACAGAATTGTAGTTGTTTAAAAATCCAATGTTTGAAAACATAAAACAAAAAACATAAAAGCTACAGGGGTCGAACTCACTGTCAAGCCTACGCTGTATCGATGTGTCCATCTAGGAATTACAACTGCCTAGTCATCAAACTGAGTGTCCGTTTAATGGGCTGCCAAACCTGTAAAACAATGGACAGGGGAACTTCTCTTAGCCAGATAAACTCCTTTTTATTGCTTCATCTTCTGTATAGAAGGGAGACAAGCCTCGTCGAAAAACCTATGAGTAGAACTCTTCTTCGCTGTTATAAATGATGCGGTGGTACCCTTTAAGTTAAACAAGAAAATCGTTCTCAAACCCTTTTATCACTATGTTTGTGTAATTGTCAACACAATATTGTGATGCTACAAAGCAATTTGAATACTTGTTTCATTTTCAAATTTTGCAAGTTAAAAAATTACCAAATAATTTTGTTTTTAAATCTTTAAGCGTTTAATTGCAGTTTCCGTATTTCCTTACACAAAAGGACACACATGTGAGTCAGGTTTTTGTTCGTGTAATCTCACAATATATAAGAAGTAGTTAGAAAGTTATTTTCTTTGTTGGATAGTTGATGCTTCAGTATGGGTCGATTCTTGTTTCAGACGAATGGCAGACAATCAGCTTGCTGAGATCGAAGACTATGCATTCCAAGGATTAAATGTCCTAACCGAATTGTAAGTAACATAAATGATTCAGTTGAAACATACCGTTTATCAGGTATTTTTCGAGAGCATGCCATTTTCGCTCGCGAGATGTTGGTCAGAACGCACGTTGACGTTGATGGCATACCAACGAATACGACAAACTTACGTGTTTGCATCTTTTATAAATTACCTGATGTCCGGCGAATATATAGTTAAAAAGCTCAAATTATTTATTTCACAACAATAATGAAACCATTTCATTACCTAAAATTAATCACTCACTTGTCCTTGGTGGATGTGGGCGGCGGGTTTCGATGTGGCATTATACCGCATCTCCCGTGGAAAACTCGCCTGGTCGAGTATGTGTCCCCAAACTCCTTCACGTCCGACTGGGGAATCGAACCCAAGTGTTGGTTAAAGGCAAGTGCGCAAACACTACGCTATCCCGACCACCAAACATACATATTGGTCAAAATACAACACTTGGTGCTAAAAAATACTTTCAATAATAATTGCATCTGACGTAACTACAAAAGTATGTTGGATAAACAAATAAGTGAAATAAAATTGAAGTTAGCCTGATCTGTTCAATAGTAAACAGCATTAAGAATCATTAACTTTGCCTCCACTTCCACTTATTTCCTTTTAAGATTGATCAATAAAATGTTTTTCTTTCGGAACTAATGAAATAAGTGCTGTCCGTTTATCATTGTCGTCTCTACACTAATAACAATAGAAAGATAATAATTAACAATTGTATCTATAAGGATGAATGGCGTCTATACTAGGCTTGGAGAACAATCCTTATACATATATAATGTTCCGCCCGTCCATTCGCAATGTTTGTCTATTGAAATCATATCTTTAAGTTGTAATAGGAAATTCACTCCGTGCAAAATTTGGATGTTGCATTCCGAAATTTTGTATAAGAAAGAATATGTATAGTAATGTAAAAATTGTCGAATCGGGGCTCATTTGGAAGGTTATCAGTCTGATTTGTACAACCAAAGATTTCAAATATAAAAAATGTGTTGGTTATGCAAAACATTTCGGGAACTGTATGCAATATTCGATTTTTGGTAATGAAAAATTAGACAAAATTCGGTTCACCTTCGTTAATCCTTCATAGCAGATACAGAAACTCCACACTTTGAACGCCGAGCCATAAAACTTGTTCCGTATGTAGGTAGACTATCCCAACAGTGTCGTCTCACCTAGCATACATTTGGTATCGTCCTATATACAGGTAAGGTGTTGGGTGTATGGGTGTCGTCTCACCTAACATACATTTGGTATCGTCCTATATACAGGTAAGGTGTTGGGTGTATGCTAGGTGATATTTTGTGTCAGTTAGAGAACAATAGGATTTAATTACAGGTAAACTATAGTCTGTACTATAAAGTACCTAATGTATAAATGCATACATAGGGAATTAGCACAGCACTTATCTTTGCTGTTAAATTCTATTTATTCATGATATTTCCATGTCATATATTAAACTCTTCATCATAACATAATATCCATTTATATTAATGTTCATTTTTCACTTGAAATAATAGACTTCATCATTTTCCGAGTCAGTTAAAGGGCTATTAGTTATATTATTAGATATAAATTTAGGCAAAACAAGAATTATATTTTTTCATAAAGGAGGAAGAATTTATAACTATGAAATATGGTATAACATGTATAAAGGTAGTATAGTAGAATGTGAAGACAGATTCCCTTATGTGGGTGTAATATTAAGCTCAAGTAATAAATTCAATCACATACAAATCTACTTTTGTATCTTTGTATTATTCTCAAAATGTTTAAATTTACAATTAAATATTTAAACCATGCTCCATCTTTTTGATACCGTACTTGTTATGGAAGTCAAATATGGCGTTCATGTAATGCACTGTATGTAGAAAAAGGTTCATAATACGGTGCACGATAAGTACATAGTAATACGTAGTTAAGTTGATACTATGACGTTAAAAGTGACGAAGAAGGTATTAAAATAAAATCGTAGTTTTTTCGATGCACTAAGCCAAAGGTCTGTTGAATTGAAATAAATAAATAAAATGGCATACATGTCTCAGTAAAAGCAATTATAACAAGTTAATCAATAGATCGAAAAAATAACTAACGTAACTAGCATCAGAAGTTAATCAAGATATCGAAAAAACAAAATAACTAACGTAACTAGCATTAGAAGTTAATCAAGATATCGAAAACACAAAATAACTAACGTAACTAGCATTGGAAGTTAATCAGGATATCGAAAATCAAAATAACTAACGTAACTAGCATTGGAAGTTAATCAAGATATCGAAAATCAAAATAACTAACGTAACTAGC
>JAUMHH010002353.1:0-11507 GCA_032359455.1 Chlamys rubida
TTGTCGACATCCGATAACAATTGAATGAACATAAACAATGTTTCGAAACCGGAAACTTTTACCACAAATCTAATTTGAATATAATATTATGCTCCCCGTTTAAAGATTGAAGTATTTTCAATTTTGATTTTTTTTCTGAAACTTAATGACTTAATACACATTATATAACTCATCGGTGTGATTCAGAGTAAACATGATGTTATGTGTAAAACAATATAATTGTTCACAAGTCAAACAGGAAACCGATATAAATATTGATATACTGTAAACACATATATCGATGGGATTTTAGTTTCATTTACCCTCGGATGTAGATTGTCAAATACACAACCTTAAGGGGCTTTAGTTGTAAACCTGAATCTCATGTGTAAGCATATAGTCGAGTCTCAAATATATTGATCCGAAAGAATCTTTGAAAGATTACAAGTTTTAACACATTTCCAAGTTTCGAATAGCTGTGACTTCTAACATTCATTTATGAACAAAATGTACACAGAAAGCGGTTGTTTTTAACAAAACGTACTGGTTCCAAACTTCCCCATCATTGGAATTTGAAATGAAAGAAACTGAAATAATTTTAATGGCGCCTTTCAAAGTGACGAAATTGTGTAGCACCCTCCTAATTGTAAAGAATCCGTCAATGACAAAACAATGATAACTTGCTGTTGGGGATAAAACCTTTTACTTATAGCGCAGAGACTAGATAAATAACACCTAACAACCAAAACATTTTTTAGCACCTGGACCAAGAGCCAAGTGAGCTTATGTTATGGCGCAGAACCAAAAGTTAAAACCAAAACCAAAAGTAATCAAATTAGATTTATATTTTCTAAAAACGAGTGGAGATTTTGACCCCCTTTAGAGCAAAGGAGTTGGGGTCAAAAGGGGAAAAAGTTGTTTTTTTAAATCCTATCCGTTTGGAACGAATGAGGGATTTTAACCAAACTTGTTCTAGAACATCTTTGGGTAAGGGGTTATTAATTTTGTATAAACAGATGATTTGCGCCTATCCTAACCTTTTGATGGAGGGGAGAGGGCAATAAGGGAAATAGTGGGGAAAATGTGGTTCTAAATATGCTTATAAAGGACTCCATTCAGGTAAACTGAAGCTTTAGTCCCATTAAGGGCATAAGGGTGGGCCCAATAGGGAAAAAAGAGGATTTTTTAAAATCCTTCCCAATTTGTACCAATCAAAGGATTTTAACCAAACTTGTTCTAAAGAATCTTTGGGCAAAGGGTTCTCAATTATACATAAACGGAGGATGCGCCCCCTAGGGGTAAATGGAAGGAGCCCAACAACAGAAATAGGGGGAAATCATTTCCTTCTGTACAAAAGAAGGGATTAAAAGCAAATATAGTCAAGGGCATGGTTAAGGAAAAAGGATTCAATTCAATATTATATAAACTGAGGCTTTGGCACCCTTTATTGCACAGAATAAGACTCAGTTGGGAAAACAGGACAATCAAATCTTTCCCGTTTGGAACTATTGAAGAAATCTTAACCAAGCATCTTTGATATCTTTGGGGAAAATGACTCAATTTGGTATAAACTGTGGCTGTGCCCCTCCCTTTTTGGGGGATAAAAGGGTGGGGCCTCATAGAAGGTGTGGCCCTATTGGGGCAGAGGGATGGGGCCAAATATTGTAAGTTAAGGAAATTCCTTTTTGAAAAACAATCTCCTTCGATAAAAATCGAGGAATTTTGTATGTGCCATTAACGCAGAGCCTTGATTGTTCCCATGTTTCCCATCCTGCATCCTTCAGTTTGATTTCCCCCTCCAGTTTTAAACCCCAGAAAAATCTAAGAAAACACGAAAATGCATTTTGACTTGAAAATATCAGTTTTTTCCAAAGTTTTGTTTTAATATCAAACCGGTCAGCGGTATACCTCATACCCTATTTTTGCTAGACTTTTTTATGAAAATGCTTAGTGCATTTCTTTCCCTGGCCTGTTCTATCATATACCCGCAGCAACGAGATATGTATATTTACTTCTATTATTAACTAATTATATAAGTACAAAGGTTCACTTCTATAACCTATACGGTAAATGCAAAACAAAATATTTAAACTGAAAAAATTACATGTCAGTGATGGAGTATATCATGAGATTCCAAACTGACACGTAAGAGTTGGTGGTTTTACACACATACAAAATTGATATGAGAATACACACATACATATCATCGCATTAGCAAATAATATGCATTTCACCTTAAACCAATGAGACGATAACTACGGGCAGCTGGTGAGTAATATTACCTGAAATAGTCGCAATATAGATTGCTACCAGCGTTATCGCTGTACCATTATAAGGTTGATATAAATGCATTGTCGTATTGTTTAACATTTGCTTCCTTATTTGATACACATCCGGCCTGGCTTTATAGCTATGAAACTCTTTCTGTCATCACATAATTTACACATGAACAACAAGCTATTTTAGTGTATGTTGATAGTCATTTTTCTTTTATATATTTACCGGTAAACTTTCGCACAGAAATAAATGTTGACCTTTCGCTGTCGAAATTCATATGTACCCCGTACGCGCTTCACATTTAATTACTGTATATATAACATTGTTTATAAATATTCGCTGTTATCAAAAAAATCGCCTTTCTCGGTATTACGTACTATTAAATGTGTGACCGAATACATTAATGTATCAACTATCCATTCACTTTTCAAGAAAAAGATGACAATGATACAACAAAATGTATCGATATAACTTTACATTAATATCTGTATCAACTCGTTAAGTAATTGTTATCCCCCCACCCCCCGACTTCGTTGTCCGGGAGGTTATTTCTTATTCACCGTTTGCAAGTCAAAAGATAAAACATCCCTGTAGACTAACTACCTCTGCAACTTTCGTTACATCCTCTCGGAACGGGCCGAGAACGTCTAATGAGAAATAGACGGAGGTCTGTCAATATGACTCATGTTAGATCGTGACATACTTCATTCAAGTGCTTTCGGTGCAATCACTTGTGTGTCTTCCGCCCGTCATTTGATCGTGAGACTTGAGACACTTTTGAAAAAGGGGCTAGTTATTCGAATAAATCATTTTATAATAGTATATGTGTGTTTGGATTTGTTGTATTAAAACAGCTGACCTGTTTCTTCAGCTTTACTTTCCACAGTTTATCTTTCGGACAATCTTTGTTTCATCATTAGAACATGCTTCGTAACTTTATTTGTTAATTTATATGCCATTTTGCAAACCACTCTGAACGACATGGGTAATGCACGTGTGTATTATTAGTTAATACAAATGTATATTAAAAGCCTTCAGATCAGTATTGAATTATCTCTATTCCATCATTATGCAGTGATACCTAATTGTTTTACCGACGTAGATACTTGGGACAAATCAATTTAACTTAAAGTTAGATTCGTTATAATATTATGAATCCCAGTCGTTCTACAAACATATTCTGCAAAACGTGCTACCGTCCATTATAATGTTAAGACTATACAGGTTAAACCTTGCAATCTAGTTCTTTGTCTTTCACAAAATCACAACTAGACAGAACAGCACATTGACCCTCGGTCACTTATGATGAGGTATGAAGTTCTCCGTCAGAGTTTTTAATTATACAGGCACAGGTTATCAAAGGATCATGTCGAGGGGCCAACTGAGCTTATATCATAGGGCAGTGTCCGTCATTTCATTTGTTTTAATTTGTACTCACCTGCTTTTTATTATTATTGGCATTAAAAATGAAATGTCCGCTTATTGTCCTCTCGCAATGGTAAAATGACTGATTTATCCCTCCCCTTCCTTTCTTGTTTATTACTTCAGATATATTTTTAACTTTAAGCAAGAGGCCCATGGGCCTTAGCGGTCACCTGAGTTATGTAAAAACTGATGTTATCGATGTTGCCAAGTGAAAAAGAAATCATTTTGTAACAAAGGTAACTTCAACTTCATGTAATGTAAAAAGAAGTGGGATAGATCGGGGTTATATTGTCAGTCAGCTGACAGGACATGTCCTTTTAGCTCAGTGGTAGAGCGTTACTTATTTACAGCATATCTTGGTCTGGAAAAGATTTTCTAATTTAAGCCAAGTTGATGCCTTTTAGCCCCGTCCTTCAGCCCGTGGGGGGCAGGCCCAAACTGTCAAAGTATCAAACCGTCCTTTCATAGCTATCATGTCTGTCAAGTTTGAATAATTTCCAATTGAAAATTAACCAAATATATCCAAAAGTATCATTTTCCTATATCAACTATAGTAAATTTCGTCCCATCCACATGGACAAGCATGGAGTCTTGGGGTCATGACATTTACACTTTTGACAAAGTACCTCAAGACCCTTCCACATAAGAAGAGTATTGGTTTCCAGCATATCTGGCTCTGGAGAAGAAGATGTTTGAAATTTCAGTCAATTCGACTCTTTTTGGTCCAACCCATCAGCCCCTGGGGATGAGTCAGGGTTAAAAATGTCAAAGTATCAAACTGTCATCTCTTGGTTATAATATAAATCAATTTTGAATAATTTCCACTAGCAAATGAACAAAATATACCAAAAAGTGGCATTTTCCTTGTTTATTACTTGTTTAGCTTTAAAAAAGGAAAGCACTAAAATCTAATTTCAATAGAATTTGCATAACAAAAGATATTATATGACCGAGTAATATGTAAATCATCACGTCTACTATTCTATACTTTATGTATTCCATTATAGAAAAAGCATAGAAAGACCAAGATAAAAGGAAAGCATATGTACATTCCATCAGTCTTTAGCATTTCTACCACAATACGCTGTGCAATTCCACTTTCAGATCATTGTAAAAACATGGAAACTGTTAGATCAATAATAGTTATATACCAAACGTGGTATGGGATCTTCCAGATTCCCTTTGTAATACTATCGTTTACAGGTTGTGACTCAGAAACGGCTAGTCAATTAGTTACACTAACCTAAACTGTCCATTATATAGCCCCATCCGTTTCAAATACTCTCCGCGATTTAAGCGAAATGACAAAATACCAAGAAAAAAAAGAAAAGTACAAAGATTTCTAACAAATGTTCTTAGAGACCCCCCCCCCTAAATTTAAACACAGTTCTCCATTTTCTTTATGAACGTACACAAATATATTAATATACTTAATGAGTCACATTAACTTGGAACTAGCAGCCCTGAAAGTTTTACGAACAATTTGGTTACAAAAAACTTGTTGTTATGTGCAATGAGACGATGGATATTTATGTAAAGATTTGATAAAAATAGATAAACTGAATTCTGTGAATGTCAGACGAAAACCGTTCTAACCCTAAAAAGTGTGAAAGCCGTTCCTCCACGTGTCTGAGTAACCCCAAGAGGCCATATGGCTGCCCTGTCGCTAAATATAAAACTACAAAGCCCGTTGTCCACCTACGTACTGCAGCCCATGCCAGACGACCCTTTTTATGTGGCAACAAACACAAATTCATTCTGGGAATTTCAGCAAATAGTTTAAATGTAAAAAAACAAGTTGGGTAAATGTATGAAGGTACGTTTACAAAATTCCTCTACGTATTTTTCAGACCTTTTTGGCATCTAAACAAGTTCACTTTGAACTTTGACCCGAAAGATACTTACAGTGAAAGGTCGTCCATTCATAAATTCTGTTTACAGACAGTTTAGTCCGGAACACACGCCCCAGTACTGTTAGTGACTATTGTCGACATCCGATAACAATTGAATGAACATAAACAATGTTTCGAAACCGGAAACTTTTACCACACATCTAATTTGGATATGATATTATGCTCCCCTTTAAAAGATTGAACCATTTCCAGTTTTGATTTTTTTTCTTAAACTAAATGACTAAATACACATAATATAATACATTGATGCGATTCAGTGTCAACATGATGTTATATGTAAAACATTATCATAATTCACAAGTCAAACAGGAAACCGATATAAATATTGATATACTGTAAACACATATTTTTTTCGATGGGATTTTAGTTTCATTTACCCTCAGATGTAGAATGTCAAATAAACAACCTTAAGGGGCTTTAGTTGTAAACCTTAATCTCAAGTGTAAGTATATATAGTCAAATCTCAAATCAATTGATCAGAAAGAAGATGACGCGTTTTAACACATTTCCACTTTCCAGATTGATGTGACTTCTCACATTCATACATTTTCCAAAGGAAACTATGCCAATATGTGTAGTTCTTGAACAGTCACCAAGGTTGTATATATGTTTATTTATGCAAAAAAATGCTCAATAAGGGAAACAGATACAAAAATGTAATCCTATCCTTTTGGAACGAATGAAGGGATTTTAACCAAACTTGTTCTAGAACATCTTTAGGTAAAGGGTTCTTACCTTTGTATAAACGGATGATTTGCGCCAATCCTAACCTTTTGATGGAAGGGGGTGGGCAATAAGGGAAATAGTGGGAAAATAGTCTCCATTTGTACACATGAAAGGATTTAAACCAAATGTGGTCCTAAATATGCTTAAAAAATGACTTTGATCTCCTAAAGGGTAGAGGGGTGGAGCCAATAGGGAACATAGAGGAATTTTTTTTAATCCTTCCCAATTTGTACCAATAAAAGGATTTTAACCAAACTTGTTCTTTGGGCAAAGGGTTCTCAATTCTACATATAAACGGAGGATGCCCCCCTGGGGTTAAAGGGAGCCCAACATGAGAATAGGGGGAAATCATTTCCTTTCCTTTCCTACAATTGAAGGGATTAAAAGCAAATGTTGTCTAAAGCATGCTGGGTAAAGGGTTCTCAATTCTATATAAACGAAGGAAGCGCCCAGTCAAACCACGCCGACAGAACACCAACCTCCGTCAGTGAGATGAAACCCGCATGGGTGTTGTCCTGTAGGCGATAAACCCGTCAACCAACCAACCAGTCGAACCTGGAGGAGGGGGGGGGGGCGGTAGAGGGGCGGCACCAAATGAAGGAAATAGAGGGAAAATGTTCTCCGGTTGTACAAATGAAGACATTTAAACCCCATGTGGTCTGAAGCATGCTTGGGGGGAAATGACTCAATTTTGTATCAACTGTATCTGTGGCTCCCTCCCTTTTTTGAGGCTGAGGGATGGGGCCTCTTAGGGGAAATAGAGGAAAATCTTTTAAAAGCTTTCGCCTTCTGTGTAAAAAGAATAATTATGCTCAAATTTGTTATAGATCATCTTTGGGCAAAGGGGCCTCAATTGTGTATAAATTGAAGTTGGGACAGAGGGGTGGGGCCAAATATTGTAAGTTAAGGAAATTCATTTTTGAAAAATAATCTCGTTCGATAAAAATCGAGTGATTTTTTATGTGTCATTAACGCAGATTCTTGATTGCGCTCTTCATGCCAAGCCTTGACACTGCACGTAATGCCGATCCTTGTTTGTGTCCTTAACGCCCATCCTGAATAGTAACCTTAGCGCACTGCTTTGACAGTAACCTTAACGCCCACTATTGATATTGCCCTTAACACCAAGCCTTAATCTCGCCCTCAACGGCTACTCTTGATAGAATCCGTAATACCCAGCATTAACTTTGTCCTTATATATAAGTAACGCCCAGTCTTGATTGTGCCCTTAAAGCCCAGCCTTGATTGTGCCCTCAATTACACAAAAACACCACCACACACTGATACTTCGGTATTGAAGGATGTAATAAATTTCTATAATGCTCAGGTGTTAAGTGTAGGATTATCTCACGAAAGAGTTTTCAAAATTTGGAGGTATCCTTTGCTTGTTCCCATGTTTCCCATCCTGCATCATCCAGTTTGATTTTTCCCTCCCCTGTTAATCATCAGAAAAATCTTAGAAACCACAGAAATCATTTTGACTTGAAAATGTTAGCGTTTAGTGTTTAAATATAAAACCGGTCAGAAATATAGTTTATACTCCATTTTTGATGAAAATGCTCAGGACATTTCTTTCCCTGGCCTGTTCTATCATACATCCGCAGCAATGGTTTTTGTTTATTTACTTCTCTAATAACCTAATTATGAAGGTACAAAGGTTCACTTCTGTAAGCTGTACGGTAAATGCAAAAAGAATTCAGACTAAACAAACTACATGTCAGTAATGGAGTATAATGCGATTTTAAAAATGACACGTAGGTGGTGTTACACACATAAAGATTTGATATGAGAACATACACACAAATATCATCGCATTAGCGAACAGCATTTATTCTACCTTAGATCAATGAGACGATTACATTTAATGCAGCCGGGAAGCTGTTGAGTAGTGTTCCCCGAAATATATATTGATGCTGGGAAGCTGGTGAGTAATATTCCCCGAAATATATGGTTATAAGGTTGGTACAGGTTCATTGTTGTATTGTTCACAATTACTTCCTCATTTCATACACATCGTCCTGGTTATTCAGATATGACTCTATTTTTCATCATATAATTTACACAATTAAAAACAAGTTATTTACTGTTTGTTGATTCCCATTTTCCTTTTATTTGTTTACTGTATACCGGGAAACTGTCGCCTAAACAAATGTTCACCTTTCGCCGTGGAAATCAAGATGCACTAGACGATTTTAATATAAATGGCATTATTGCATCAGAGGTAAACAAAAATAACAAGAAACAAGGAACGGTGACATTAGTAAAGTACAAGATTTCTTACAAATGTTCTCAGAGACAATCCCCACCCCCTTTTAAACACGGTACTCCATCTTCTTCATGAATGTACGAAATCAGAAGGGTGACGGAAAATAAACATTATGAACCTGCATATATAAGAAATATCGCATTCAGTATAGATCGGTATTTGAAAACAAAAGATTAACAGATTACGGCAAACAGATCGGAACGAATTTCGAGTTTTCAAAAGTAATTGAAGTATTCCGCTTAAAACTAAAATATTAAAACGTGAGGGTACAGACAACTTTGAGGGGCGAGTCGATGCCACTAATATATTAATAAACTTAATGAGTCACATTAACTTGGAACTAGCAGCCCTAAAAGTCTTTTACGAACAATTTGGTTACAAAAACCTTTTTGTTATGTGCAATGAGACGATGGATATTTATGCAAAGATTTGGGGAAAAAAATATATTGAATTCTGTGAATGTCAGTCGAAAACTGGTCCGAGTTCTAACCCTAAAAAGTGTGAGAGCCGTTCCTCCGCGTGCCTGAGTAACCCCCCAGAGCCCATCTGGCTTCCCAACCGCCACATATAAAACCTACAAAGCCCGTCGTCCACCTACCTACTGCAGCCCAGATGACCCTTTTCATGTGACAACAAACACAAATTCATTCTGAGAATTTCAGCAAATGGTTTAAATGTCAAAAAACAAGCTGGTTAAATGTATGAAGGTACGTATAAATTAATCACGTTTACAAAATTCCTCTACGTATTTTCAGACCCTGTTTGCATCTAAACAAGCTCACTTTGAACTTTGAACCGAAAGATACTTACAGTGAAAGGTCATACATTCATAAATTTTGTTTACAGAAAGTTAAGTCCGGAACACACTCCTCAGTACTGTTAGTGGCTATTGTCGACATACGATAACGATTGAATGAATATAAACAATGTTTCGAAACCGGAAACTTTTACCACAAATCTAATTTGGATATGATAGTATGCTCCCCTTTAAAAGATTGAACCATTTCCAATTTTGATTTTTTTTCTGAAACTAAATGACTAAATACACATAATATAACACATTGGTGCGGTTCAGTGTCAACATGATGTTATATGTAAAACAATATCATAATTCACAAGTCAAACAGGAAACCGATATAAATATTGATATACTGTAAACAAATATTTTTTTCGATGGGATTTCAGTTTCATTTACTCTCGGATGTAGATTGTTAAATAAACAACCTTAAGGGGCTTTAGTTGTAAACTTGAATCTCAAGTGTAAGCATATAGTCAAATCTCAAATCAATTGATCAGATAGAAGATGACGCCTTTTAACACATTTCCAGTTTCCGGATAGCTGTGACTTCTCACATTCATACATTTTCCAAAGGAAACTATGCCAATATGTGTAGTTCTTGAGCAGTCACCAAGGTTGTATATATGTTTATTTATGCACAAACATGTACACAGAAAGCGAATTTTACTAAACGAACGAATTTGTTTTACAAACTTCCCAATAATCGGAATTAGAAATGAGAGAAACTGAAATAATTTGTATGACGCCTATCAATGTGACGAAATAGTGTAGTAGCCTTCTAATAATTACGAATCCGTAAATGAAAAAAAAAAATGATAACTTGCTGTCGAGGAAAAACGTTGTAATCATAGCGCAGGGACTATATAAATAGCACCTAACAGTCATGAACTTCATTTTTAGCACCTGGACCAGTGAGCTTATGTCATGGCGCAGTGTCCGTTGTCCGTCATTTATTTCCTTTAAAACACTACGAGTTATAAACGGCTCAGTCGATTTGAAACCAAAAGTAATCAAATACGATTTATATTTTGTAAAAACGAATCGAGGCTTTTACCCCATTTAGTGCAGATCAAGGGGTTTGGCTCAATAATGGAAACAGATTTTTTTTTTAATCCTATCCTTTTGTAACGAATGGAGGGATTTTAACCAAACTTGTTCTAGAACATCTTTAAGTAAAGGGTTCTTACTTTTGTATACACGGATGATTTACGCCAATCCAAACCTTTTGATGGAAGGGGGTGGGCAATAAGGGAAATAGTGGGAAAATGGTCTCCATGTGTACACATGAAAGGATTTAAACCAAATGTGGTCCTAAATATGCTTAAAAGGACTTTGATCTCGTAAAGGGTAGAGGGGTGGAGCCAATAGTACGGATTTATGAACGTACAAACAATTAACATTATGAACCTGCATCTATGTGAAATATCGCATTCAGTGTCGATCTGTATGGGTCGATGCCACAAAGATATTAATAGGCTTAATGGATCACATTAACTTGGAACTAGCAGCCCTGATAGTTTGTTACAAGAATTTGGCTACACATTTTTGTTGTTCTGTGCAATGAGACGATGGATACTTATGCAAAGATTTGGAAAAAATAAATACATTGAATTCTGTGAATATCAGATGAAAACTGGGCCTATTTCTTACAATAAAAAGTGTGAGAGCCGTTCCTCCATGTGGCTGAGTAACCCCCCAGAACCTATCTGGCTGCCCTGTCGCCACATATAAAACCTACAAAGCCCGTCGTCCACCTACGTACTGCAGCCCAGACGACCCTTTTTAATGTGGCAACAAACACAAATTCATTCTGGGAATTTCAGCAAATGGTTTAAATGTCAAAAAACAAGTTGGGTAAATGTATGAAGGTACGTTTACAAAATTCCTCTACGTATTTTTCAGACCCTGTTGGCATCTAAACAAGTTCACTTTGAACTTTGACCCGAAAGATACTTACAGTGAAAGGTCGTCCATTCATAAATTTTGTTTATAGACAGTTTAGTCCGGAACACACTCCTCAGTACTGTTAATGGCTATTTTTAGATATCCGATAACAATTGAATGAACATAAACAATGTTTCGAAACCGGAAACTTTTACCACAAATCTAATTTGGATATGAT